>LOEQ01001139.1:132145-142585 GCA_001685075.1 Bramus lutescens | reverse complement strand
TCCTGCTTCATGGAAAAGTCTGCTGGATACTATGGGCCAGTAGGTTGAAGATGGATGCCCCAATATTATAGAACTTTGGGTGACTGTCCAGGTAGCGAGATATCTCTGTCAGTTCTAGAGTTTTGGAAGTTACTTACAATGCATTTGCTGTTTACTTAGGTAATATTACATCCTTCTCGAGTCTTTGAAGGAGTTGAAGAATAGATAGTTGTAATTACCTGTTTTGTTATATGTAATTTTACCATGTTAAAGTTAAAACCTTCCTTTTTTATTTAAACAGAAAAGGGGAGGTGATGCTGGATTCCACTCTGTATGTTGTGAATACCATTGGTTAATAAAGAAAACTGTCTTGGGCCTGCACAGGGAACAGAGGTAGGCGGGGAAAACTAAGCTGATTGCTGGGAAGAAGAAGGTGGAGTCAGAGAGACGCCATGTAGCCTCGCAGCTGACAGGCGCCAGATGGAACTTTAGCCAGTAAGCCACAGCCACATGGCGAGACACAGATTAATAGAAATGGTTTAAATTCATATGTAAGAGTTAGCTAATAAGGAGCTAGAACTAATGGGCCAAGCAGTGATCTACTTAATACAGTTTCTGTGTGATTATTTCAGGGCTAAGTGGCCAGGAACTAGCTAGCAGCCTCCCCACAACAAAACATCTCAACTTTTATGGATATATGGGTGCTGGTTCAAGTCTGACTCCTCTCTGTTGGCATGGGATGACATGGGAAGGGGAGTGTTGGGAGTCAGGGACATAGCTGTCAGCGTGTGAATGGAGAAGGGGCCTCAGAAGGAAGAGGCCAGTGGGTGGGGGTTCTGGGCCGGGTGGTGGTGATTGAGACAGAAGGACCTCCAGTAAAGGAGCTCAAAAGGGCTTAAGCCTGTGGGCAAGGGTGGGGTGGCCCAGAGGCATGTAAGGATCATGCTGAGGAGGGTGATCAAGTGGCCCTAGTTCAATGGAGGGCTTGATGAGTTGTCGTTTGATTTGTCAGTTTGCCCTCTCCACCTTTCCCAAGGATTGTGGACGGTAGGGGATATGGAACTTCCAGGAGATCCTGAGAACTTCTGATACAAGCTCTGTGAGCCTGGAAGTGAAGACTGGAACGTTGTCTGTTTGGTTAATCTGGCATGCCAAACTAAGGGATGATGTGGTTCAGGAGTACCTGAGCCACCACATCTCCTGTCTCCCTGGAGGTGGGAAACATTTCTAGCCATCCTGCAAAAGTGTCAACAAGAGTTAGGAGATAGTGAAGCTTTTTATGAGTGGGCATATGGGTGAAGTTAACCTGCCTCAAAAATGGTGCATGGGCTGATGTATTTGGAGGGCCCCTTGCAGGTTGGTCTTCATACATCTGGCAGGAGTAAATCTGAAAAATACGAACTTGAAGATGTATGGGCACAAAGAAGAGCTCTAAGAATGGAACAAAGCTTTGGGGCCTATATGTAAGGTCTGGTGGATGTCTGAAATGATGGATAGTACCTGGTCCTGAGGGAGGATGAAGTTATTTAAGAAGAACCACCCATCCTTTGTTTGCGAGGGCCCCTTTTTTCAGGAGTTAGTCCCTCTCCTGTGGTTGTTAGCAGGACTGATAGGGTATCAAAAACAAAATATGTTCTGTTGTTCCAGTGGAACTGAAGGCCAGTCCCTGAGCTATTAAGTCAACCCTGGCATTACCTAAGGCCAATGGGTCCTTGTAGGACTGGTGTCCCCAGCAGTGGATTATGGCTACTTCTTTTCGGAGCTGGAGGGCCTCCAAGAGCTTGGCTATGAGAAGTTTGTCAATTATGGGAGTGCCCTTGGTAGTAAGGAAGCTCCTTTCCTTCCAGAGGACAGAATGAGTATGGGCTATTATAAAGGCATATTTAGAGTCAGTTAGATGTTATCCTGTTGACTCTTGGCTATCTGAAGCTCTCTAGTCAAGGCAATTAATTTGGCCTTTTGTGAAGAGGTTCCCATTGGCAGGTGGATCACTTCAGCTGTTTTAGTCCACTGCGTATGCTGCCCGGCAGTTTCCTGATCTGTCTATAAGAAAGCTTCTGTTAACAAAAGGGTGAGTTGGGGGTTTGTGAGAGCTTGGTATAGGAGACCAGGCTGAGGTGAGTGTACGGCCTCCACAGCCTCTGGGTGGGGGCAAGAGGAAGAACCTGTAGCATGAATAATAAAAACCCAGATATAGATATTGAGGTTCAAGCTGGAGATCAGAAAAGCAAATCAGTCATCCACTAGAGATTTCTCACTTCTACCAGTGCTCAGACCGAAAGGGTGAGCCATGGAACCTCAGACTGCACTGCTCTCCACCAAACCTCAGACTCAAACAGAGACCCTGAGCTCATGTCTTCCTCCTGTCTTATATCCCTCTCTAGTGCTGGGATTAAACGTATACACCACTATTGCCCAGCCTCTATGACTAACTAATGTGGCTAATGGGATTAAAAGTGTGTGACACTACTGCCTGGTCTGTATGGCTGGCCAGTGTGGCTACCTTTGCACTCTGATCTTTAGGCAAGCTTTGTTTATTAAAACACAAATAAAATATCACTATAGGTACCAAAAGAGGAAGGGACAGGAAGTTGTAGTATAAATTCTAATTGTTCTTAATAAATAAAATCCAGAGTCAGATATTAGGGGATGAAAGCTGGAAAGATCAGAGAAGCAGTGCTACAGAATCATCAGACTGAAGGGGCGGTCTTCTATATACTTAATCCTTGACTGCATGCTCAGACTGCTTCTGAGGACTTACTTGTCTCTCCCACTTTATATTTCTCTCTCTGCCCAGCCATATCCCTTCTTTTCTCCACCTCCCTAGTGCTGGGATTAAAGGTGTGAGCTACCACCACCTGGCTTTGTTTCCCTCTTAGACTGGATCAATTTTCTGTAGCCCAGAGTGGCCCTGAACTCTTAGAAATTCCTCTGACTTTGACTCCTGGGTGCTGGGATTAAAGGTGTACGCCACTACGCTTGGCCTTTATGGTTAACTAGTGGCTTAGCTCTGCACTCTGATCTTCAGGCAAGTTTTATTTGTTAGAGTACAAACAAAATATTACTACATTTCCTCCATTTGTCTAAAATAAAAAAAGAAGGCTATGATTAATATGAGAAAAATTATATACAATAAATAAAATAACTATAACAGAATATACAGGCAATAAGTGTATCAACAATGTCTAGTCTGCTGTGGGACAATGGTTTTACCATGTAAAGATTTGTTTCTTGTACTTGTTTAATAAAATGCTGATTGGCCAGTAGCCAGGCAGGAAGTATAGGCAGGATGACCAGGCAGGAAGTAGAAGTAGGACAATGAGAACAGGAGAATTTTGGGAAGAGAAAGATTCAGTCTGCAGTTGTGACCCAGCCGCAGAGGGAACAATATGTGATTGCCTTGCCAAAAAAGGTACCAAGCCATGTGGCTAACACAGACAAGAATTATGGNATTGGCCAGTAGCCAGGCAGGAAGTATAGGCAGGATGACCAGGCAGGAAGTAGAAGTAGGACAATGAGAACAGGAGAATTTTGGGAAGAGAAAGATTCAGTCTGCAGTTGTGACCCAGCCGCAGAGGGAACAATATGTGATTGCCTTGCCAAAAAAGGTACCAAGCCATGTGGCTAACACAGACAAGAATTATGGGCTAATATAAGTTATAAGAGTTAATAAGAAGCCTTAGCTAATACACCAATCAGTTTATAATTATTGTAGGCCTCTGTGTATTTCTTTGGGTCTGAACGGCTGCAGGACCAGGCAGGACAGAAACTTCCTGTCAACACTAGTCTATTTGCATTTGATAAATTCAGAGGAAATATTCTATTTTATATCCTATCTTTGTGAGTCCAAATTCTTGTACTAATTTACTTTCTATCATAACTTGGATTACCATCCAAAAGTATTTTTTGTTGCCTCTCAACCTTTTCTATGTGAGAAATGACAAAAACAGCTGGCTGCCTGGATAGTTCCTCTGCAGTGTTAAGGCATTCATCTTCAGCCTACAGACTTTTCTAGGAAGCAGGATTTTTGAAGGACTGTCCCACTTTTTCTTGATGAGATGTGGCAGTCATTCTCTTTTGTGTTCTGAGTCCAGTTAGGACAGCATAATGTTAGCCATTGAGGTAAGGGCACTTTCTTGCCCAGTGATTTACTTTTGCCACAAAGAAAGTAAACTCCATATGGAGTTTCTTCGATGCCCATCATCCTCTCCAAAGTAGATTGGTGATCCCAGGAGCAGAAATGTCTCACAGATATAAAAAAAGAACCTGCATTATTAAAACATCTTAAATGCCATATTCTTGTAGATCTCTGAAGTGTTTGAAGATGACCTGCCTATCTAAAATATATCTCTGTGTGACCTTGAAAACATGCCTAATATGACTATAAGTTTGATTGTAATAGATGACTAACTGCTAACCTGTATTTCGTTTTATCATATACAATTGATAATAATAACTTTCAAGAACTAGAAATTTGCATTACATTGTTAATTGAGCTATATAGGTACAATACCTTGAACAAGAGTAGAAATTATATATAGCGTGTTCTAACAAAATTAATCTCAAATTTGTATCAATATACAAAATTTGAATATAATAACAAACATCCAATCCAATGTAAAATATTTAAAACTAATAGTTGCTTTTTAAAAGTAGATTTAATAATCTACCTTTTTATCTTATATCTATCTCCTTTTTTTCTTTTAAGAGTAGATTCAATAATCTATCCTTTTATCCTACCATATCTGTATTATCCTTTTCTCTCTTCAAAACAAGACCCTGAATCTAATCTTCTTTGTTTAGCTTTTTACTTGACCATTATCAATAACAGCATGTAACCAGTCTCCCTAAACTATGACAAATACCCTAGTGGAAGACCAAAATATACACTCTACTGCTTGGGAATGTGGGTGTTGTGCTCTTAAATTTACTTTTTGCTATCTGGGAGTGATGGCATCTCTAAGGGGATCCTGAAAAGAAAAATTTGTGTTGATTGTCAAGTCCTAGGAGAGGTAGCTATCTCATTTGTTGTCCAATCTCTGCATAATGGGAACGTGCAGGGCTCGTCTCAAACCCTTGTAAACTGAGAATGCGTTTTCATTTCCCAGCTACCCAGACTTAAATAATCACACAGAAACTGTATTAACTACAACACTGTTTGGCCAACAGCTCAGGCATATTCCTAGTTATCTCTTACATCTTAAATTAACCCATTTCTATTAGTCTATGTATTGCCACATGGCTGTGGTGTTACTTTATTTTCTACATGTCTGGTTTCCTCAGCAGCTGGCTGGCGTCGCTCCCTGCATTCAGTTTAGTTTTCCTGCCTACTTATATTCTGCCCTTCCATAGACCAAAGCAGCTTCTTTTATTAAAACATATTCATAGCATACAGAGGGAAGTCCCACATCAAGTCCTGGCTAGGATAGTATGTGAAGCAGGATCATCACTATTAGCCACCTCGAAATTGTTCTGAGTAGTTTGTAGTCCAACCAATCTTTAGGTTGTGTTTGTTGGCTTAGTGATGTTATCATAGTCCTGGTGGAATTGTCGTTGTGAGGCCCCATCCTCCTTTTGGAGACTTCAAAAGTTGCTGTTAGGCGAGGTCATGGTTCACTGCAGAAAACTGATAGAGACTAAAACCCGAAATATGTACAGGAAAGTAGATGAAACCTTTTTCTAGAATTAATTAATACTCTATGTGACCATTAATATCGTAACAGAAAACTTAAAAAATTATATATTAATCTTACAAATTTGAGATATTTATACCTTAAGAAAAGCCATCAAAGAGGCAAAATAAAACCAAAGGATTATGAGATTAATGGCAATAAAATAGTCCTTAAATTTTTGTTTTTCTTCTGTTCAATATCAGATGGCTTTTCTGACATGAGACAGAGATTTTAAATTTCACTTTAATAAGCATGCTTGGGTTTAGAGAAGGAGAGAACCACACTCCAACTCCAAAGCCAGCTGGACTTAGGACTGGGACTACCAAAAGACCATTTGTATTATATGTCAGTAGAGAACAGCAGAAACAAACATTTGGGAAGATTTATGAAATTTTATCCTGTTGGAAATGTGATATATCAATAGTCCAATTTATTCTTAGGACTTTTTTTTGGATGACTAGTCCTTTTTCTTCATATGTCTAATTTGTCCAGTGGTCTTTGGATTCCTTAGCTGGATACCTTTATTATCCTGAAAAGACTGAAACAAAACCCTTCCCCGACCCTAATTTTGGGGAGGTTCCCTTTTGGCAGGGTATATCTGATCAAATGAAAAGCATTTATTAGTTTTATAGGTTGATTTATATTAAATGGTCATGCTGTTTGATGAACTATCATCTCTTTTAATTAAGAAGTGTTTCTTGTTTGAATTGAATCTTTATCAGTTTTGATGTTATCCATTGCTTTTCTCCTGTGGAAACAAAAACAAAACCCCTTACCCAATGTAACACATATCCTGGCTTCCATTCTGAGGTCAACACATATTTAAAGTACAGTGGCTGATGTAATTCTGTAGACTTTTCTACTATCCAATGTGTCTCTGCAGTTGTTTTTTTCTTTCTCATTAGCATTTAGAAAATTCAAAGTTAATAAAGCGTTATGCAATCTATTTCTGGGGATCTTTATTACCCCTTTCTTTTTATTTAGCATATCTTTTTAGAGTTCTATTAGATCTTTCGATAATTTCCTGGCTTATAGGATTGTGCGGCATACTTGTAATATGGTTTATGTTATAATAAGGAAAAAACAGTTTCATGTTCTTAGAGACATATGCTAGGGCATTGCCTGTATTTATTTGTACAGGTATATCCATGATGGCCATAACTTCTAGCAAATGTGTGATTACCAAATCAGTCTTTTCCGAACTCAAAGCTGTTGCTCATTGAAAACCTGAATAGGTATCAATGGTGTGGTATACATATTTTGGTTTTCCAAAATCTACAAATTGGAACACATCCATCTTCCAGGTTGTATTCCTTTGAGTACCCTTTGGGTTACTTCCTGCAGGTAGTGATATTTGAGTATATAAAGAACAAGTAGGACATTTCCTTATAATTTCCTTGGTTTGTTGCCATGTGATGAGAAAGTCTTTTATTTAAACATTTGCTTTTGATATGATTTTTAAATGAAATTCTGAGGCCTCCAGCACATTTCCAATCAATAGTTGATCAATTTCTGCATTACCTTGTACTGCCCTCACCTGACACACCTGTATGGGACCGGATATGTGTTATGTATTTGGACTGATTCCTATTCCTGATTGTGTCTTGTAACTGAATAAATAATAAAGTCAGTTATTTATCATCTGCTCTAAATTTCAGTGGTCTCAGTATGCAAAACAAGTCATTCTGCATATTACAAATCAGTAACTGTTGAAAGATTCCATAAAATCCATTAATTTTGGACAGATTTATAAGGCCTTAGATCCATTTTATTTAAATTTTCTGCTTTGTAACTTGCTTTTCCTGATTTATTTGCATCAATATAGAATGTAGGGGCTCCAGATATTGGTGTTTCTCATACAGTGCAAGAAAGGATACTGTTAGTTCTCTATATAGGTCGAATTCTCTTGCCTTTGGGATATTTGTTGTTAATCTCTGCAAGCTCTTTGCCAGGGGTTCACTTTCTGCCCATAATTTGTCAGTTTCATCATTATTAAATGGTACTGTAATTTCTGTTGGGTCTATTCCTGATAATTGGTGAAGTCTCAGGTTTCCTTTTAGAATTAACTCAGAGACCTTTTTCCGTATAGGTTTTTAATGTTTTACTCTGTTTATATGGTAGAAAGGTCCATTCTAAGATAATATCTTTCTTCTGCATTAAAATTCCTATAGGGGAATGTTTAAAAGCTAATATGACAAGAATGCAGTTAAGATTTGGATCCACATGATTCACATGTGCATTCTGTAATTTCTCTTCCACCAAAGCTAATTTCCTGGCACTGTTTAAGTCTTTGTCACCCTCTAAGGTTTTGAACAAATTACTCAGTTTATCAGGACTTATCCCAATACTGGGCCATAGATAGGAAATGTCTTCTAGCAGTCTTTGAAAATCATTAAGAATATGCAATAGATTTCTCCTAATTTGGCATCTAATTTTTGTAAACCTATTTTATAGCCTAAATAATTAATAAAATCTTCTTTTTGTATTTCTTCAGTAGCAACTTGAAAGCAGTAAGGTAAAATTTTCTTTACCTCTTCAAACATTCTTCCTAAAATATATTTGAATCAGGTAGTAAGATACTGATCATGTGATATTAAACTATAGTTTGAGGAAATAGGTTACGTATCATTTCCAAAAGCTGATGTACAATTGGTTAAGTATCATTTCCAAAAGTTGATGTACAAAATATTGGCACAGGATAGGGCTACTTAACATTCCCTGTGGGCGAATCTTTCCTTGATATTTCTTAGTAGGCTGAGAATTATTATAAATTGGCATGGGGAAGGCAAATTTTTCTGTCATTTTCTTGTAAAGGTATAGTGAAGGAACAGTCTTTTAAATCAATAAGTATAAGAGGCCATCCTTTAGTCATTAGAGAAGGCAAAGGCATACCAGACTGTAGAGAGCCCATTGGCTGAATCACCTTATTAACAGCTCTTAGGTCTGTCACCATTCTCCATTTTCCAGATTTCTTTTTAACAACAAATACAGGAGAATTCCAAGGTCTGGTTGAGTCTTCAGTATGCTGAAAATTTACTTGCTCCTGTACAAGCTGTTCTAAGGCCTGCAGTTTCTCTGTTGTTAAAGGCCATTGCACAATCCATACAGGTTTGTCCGTCAACTATTTTAAAGGTAGGGCTGTTGGTGCCTTTGAAATATCAGCAGCTGTTGTGTCCTGTTCTTACACAACCTGAATGGTCATTGACTGTTCTTTATAATACCTTGTAATATTTTCCCCAGAAGCATATATTAATTTATGGTTTGTTTCTAAGATTGGGGAAATGTTAATCTGAGTATTCCTTTGCTGTAACAAATCATATCCCCATAAATTCATTGCTATGTTAGCCCCATATGGCTTTAATTTTTCTCTCTGTCCTTCTAGCCCTATACATTTGACCCATCTTGTGCTGTTTTACCCATGATAAAGTTCCAATCCATAAAAGCTGAACATTTACATCCTGAAGTGGCCAGTTTGGATACCAAGATTCTTGTGAAATTATTGTTAAAACCGTATCAGTGTCTACCATGTGACAATGTCATTTATTTGTATTTTTAATTTTGGTTTTTGTTCATTTATAGAAGTTTATCAAAATACTCACTTTATGGTTTCTCCTGGATTTTTTGTTCTTTCTTTTATAGCTGCTCTATCACCAGAGAAGTATGATTTCTTACAATAGATATCAGGTTCTTTAATCTCTCTGGGAAGGAGTTTTCTCCACGATCATAGGAAAAAACTCAACCAGATTTGGTATGGGGGGCCTGCTAGAGGCCCCTCAAGGAGTTTCCTGACAGCAAACGGTTACCTTCACTGTCCCTTGTTGATCTACATTCATTAGTCCAATGCTTGCCTTTGTCACACCTTCTGCATAATTCAGAAGGGAGGAGCATTTTGTTTGTATTATGCTTATTCAAAACATTGTTTCTAAGTATGCCCTGTTTACAATCCCCTTTAAGGTGACCTTGTTTGCCTCAATTGAAACACTTGACATTTTGATTTTTTTTGGAGACCTCAGAAAATCACCTCTGCTTTTCAAGCATCATCATGATCATGAGATTCAATATTGATTGTATCTCAGATCCGCTCCTTCAAGGGTGTTGATCTTTCCTTTAAAGGCCTAATTATCCTTTCGCATTGGGAGTTAGTATTTTCAAAAGCTAGAGGACCAATTATTTGTCTAGCATCTGTTTTTGGTATCATTCTATTTACTGCTGATGTCAATCTTTCCTACTTATTCAGTTCTGTCCCAAACATTGAAAGCTGCTGTAAGTCATAAAGCCAGGGTGTGGTCATTATATGGGCATTGCCTTTCTGTATTAGCATAATCTTTTTCTCCAAGAAGTTTATCTTGGGAGATTTCCATACCTGTAGCTCTACTCCGTTGTTCAATGGTCTTTAGCCTTTTCTTTCGACCAGGTCCTTCAGTTGTAGTTGTGCCAGGTTCCAAGACTGCTATAATCAAGTCTCTTCAGTCTTGAGGGATAATTCTATTACATGTTGATCATGAGTTTAATATTTACTTCACAAAAGGTAAAATCTAACATTCCACAGGAGTCCAATCAGCTCTTACAGAGTCTTGGCAATTCCAGATATATTAAGGTTGTTTGTTTGAAAACCTTAGGCTATTCCTCTCTAAGTGTATGATGCAATGCTTAAATTGGTTCTCCTTTAAATTCCTCTATTTGGATTTGAATATCTCTGTGATCTGTTTTATTATGTTTTTCTGAGGCCTATATCTTTTTTTTAAAGATTTATTTATTATGTACACAACATTCTGCCTCCATGTATGCC
>LOEQ01001139.1:84753-100116 GCA_001685075.1 Bramus lutescens | reverse complement strand
CTTGCAATGAGACCAGGGTGGTTCAAGATCATAGAGATCTGCCTGCCTCTGAAGGGTTGTGGCACCAGGCCAGGCCAGCACTGTACTTAAATTCCTCTATAAACTTAAGATCACATTGGTTGGATTGTGTGTAACCAAGACAGTTCATTCAAGCCATGTTAATTTAGTTTAACAAAACAAAAACCAGAAGGCATCCAATAGGGTTACAAAAGAAGAATTTTAAAACTCAGTTGCAGAAATGATGCAGAAAACCCTAAACCCACTTCTGAATTCTACTTCAGAATTCTACTTGAAAATTTTAGTTTTTGGAGTATGTACTTGGAAGAAGTGGGGAATGAAAGAAACTCCTAACAGGAAGCAGTGGTTTCAGTCTAGTAACACTGAAGCATTACAAAGGAAACACACTGAGGTTTACTCTGCCTAGGCCTGAGCTCTTGTAAAGTTTTAGCTCAGTGTTCAGGTTATCCACTCTCTTGGGGCTTCTTGGTGGAGTAGCAGTGAATTTCTACAGCTCACTCTCTCCATAGAGTTCATGCTCTGCCTAGCAGTAATCTCCACTGCCTTCCAGAAACTGTGATCACGCATACCTCAGAAAAGGAGCTTGTTTACTCACCAAAGGTTGTAGCCTGTCCTGAGTGGTGCAGGAGGAGAAAGTGCAGGTGGCAGGTAACTAGAAGCCAAACAGCCTTCTTTTTAAAGTGGGTGATTATATAATATACAATGCTAATTATGGTGGTGATAAGAGTAGTAGTTGTGTACTTTTTATGTTGATTTTATTTTTATAACAATTTTTGCTGTAAGAGAACATAGTCAAGAGTTAGAGAATATATGGTTATATAGTTATAGGACATCCTGTCAAGGGCCCTTTATAGTATGTTCCTCATGTTGTAATGACCCCCAACCATAAAATTATTCTGTTGTTGCTGCATAACTGTAATTATACTACTGTATGAATTATAATGTAAGTATTTGATATGCAGGATATCTAATATGCAGCTCCTGTAAAAGGTTGTTTGGCTCCCAAAGGGGTTGTGACTTACAGGTTGAGAACCACTGCTGTCGTGCCTAGCTTTTTGTTGTTGTTTTATGTGGGTGCTGCACATCTGAATTCAGGTCCTTCATGCTTGTGTGGCAACTTTGTGAACTGGGCATCTCCCCAGGTCCCATATGATACTTTAGAAAATTATTTTAAATTTTAAAAAATTATGTCTCTATTTGTTAATGTGAGTGTATGTGTTCATGCACACGTGTGTAGAGAGCAGATTCAACCTTGGATGTTCTTCCTCAGGAGCTGTCCACTTTGGTTTTCTTTCTGTTCACCCCACCCACACCCCAATTTCCTTCTTCTGATACAATTTCTCACTTGGACTTGGGGCTCTTAGATTAAGGTAGTCTGGCCAGCTAGCAAACTCCGTGCCTAACTTTGTATGTGACTTCTTGGAATTGAACTCAGGTCCTCATGCTCGTGACAAATGCGTTATTGCCTGAGCTGTCTCCCTAGCCAAGTGAACAGACTTGTGTGCTTCTGATTTCAAATGTTTTGTATGTATGTGTAAAAGTGGAAATGGTAGTTTCCTACTGTGCACATTTCCACCACTGCTCAGGTTGTCTTTTTGCCCGTGTCTGTCCTACTGAAGTGAAGCGGTCTGGCACTGTGCTGTTGGTCTCCATTTTCCTAATGAACTCATGATACTCAACATTGTTCCAGAAGCTTCCTGGCATATCCTAAGTGCTTCTGCCCTTGTATATCCTCTTTGAGAAAAATCTCTATTGAAATCCTTTCTCCATCCTATAATTGGATTATCTTATTGTTGAGTTGTAGTGATTTGTTTTTGTTTTTTTGAGACAGGGTTTCTCTGTAGCTTTGGAGCCTGTCCTGAAACTAGCCCTTGTAGACCAGGCTGACCTCATAACTCACAGAGATCTGCCTGCCTCTGCCTCCTGAGTGCTGGGATTAAAGGCGTGCACCACCACCTCCCAGCACAAGTTATAATGATTTTTTATATAATATACAGTATATATAAAAAGTAGACCTTTATTAGATAAAAATTATTAATATATAGCAAATAAATTTCTATATAGTTTATTTTCTCCTGTTCTTGAGGTTATTTTTTTATTATTTGAATGTCATTTGCTGCACAACTTTTAAAAATTTTGGTGGAAGTACAATTGATTTTTCTTGTATTGCTTATCATTATGGTTTGCTATTAATGATTTGTGATTATGGTATCATAAGATACTTAAAAAACTTGCCTAATCTAAGGCTATAAAGAAATTCATATACTCATTTATAAGATTATATTAAATTAGCTTGTACACTAAATTGCTATGATGTCTTTGTGAAAACTCAGCTGACCTTGGGTGTTGGTTTATTTCTAGACTCAGTCCTACTCCACTGACCTGTGCAAACTCTACAAGTATTTTGATTATAGTAACAAGTTTTAAAGATAGCAGGTGTAAGTCCCCTCACTTTTCTTTGGCAATAAATTGTTTAATTCTTTTGCCCCACTGGGAGTGCCATATGAATTTGAGGATTAGCTTTTCCATTTTTGAAAAAGACTATTAGAATTTTGAAAGAGATAGCATCTAATTTATAGGTGACTCTGTGTGTGTGTGTGTGTGTGTGTGTGTGTGTGTGTGTGTGTGAATGTGTTTGAGACAGATTCTCATTGTGTAGCCCTGATTGTCCTGGAACTTACTGTATAGACCAGGCTGGCCTTGAACTCAGAGATCCACCTGCCTCTGCCTCCCAGTGCTAGGATTAGAGGTGTCTGTTATCACTCCAGACTTTAGTAAGTGTAATTTCACACAACAGTGTTTTATAGTTTTTACTATACAAGCTTTAAATTTAAGTATATTCCTGCACACTTTTCTTTTTATGCTATTGACAATAGAATTGATTTCTTTTCCACAATATCATTTGTTAATATATACAAATATGACTGACTGGAAGTGAGTAAAAACAACTGAAACAAAAACAGTGAAACAGCTGATGTAGGTATTCTCATTGTGCTAAAGGAGGTTAAATTTTATGACCTGTTGGTGCTGAGGTGCTGCCGTGGATTTTATCCTTTATTCCATTAATGCAGTTTGTGGTATTGATTCTTGTGTGTTGAACATAACTTGTTTTTATATATCTCATCTAGTCATGCTCTATAATCTTTTAAAATTTTTAGAAAAGATCTCTGTATATGACTTTTTCCAGCATATATGTATGTATGTAAGTAAGTATGTATGTGCACAGTATACATCACTGGCCACCAGGGAGGTCAGAAGAAGGTGTCAGATCCTCCGGATCTGGAGTTAGGGATGGTTGTGAGTCACTACATGAATGCTGGGAAATGAACCTGGGTCCTTTGCAAAAGCAAAAAATGTTCTTAACCACCAAGCCATCTCTATAGCCCCTGTAACCCTTCTTTTATGTTCTAGGTTATGTTTGCTAGTCTTTTATTGGATTTTTTTCACTATGTAGCCCAGGCTGGCTTGCCTTTGGTTTTAAAATTTGTCTGTTGACAAGTTAGAGTTTGTTTTTAATCTGTTTACCTTTAACTGTTTTATTCTATTTATATTTTATATAATTTACATAAGGTATATCTGCTATTTCTGTGTTTTTGTGGGTCACATTTTCTCATTTTTCTCCCCTTCTTACCTTTTGTATATGTTTTGCAGTGTGTTGTTTTAAGTTTTTGTCTCTTTTGCTCTATTATAGATTTGCTTTTTGGTGGTTTATCTTTAGAACTCAGACTGTTGTTGGTTTGATACCAACCTACTTGCAAGAGAATACACAAACACATATATAATTGTATCTTTCCTTTCTCCTTACAGTTATACAAATTATATTGCTATAAAAATTTATGCCAAGCAATAGTTATAATTATTCTTTATGCAATTTTCTTTAAAACAATGTATTACTTTTCTGTTGCTGTTTTCTTTCTTTCTTTTTTTTTAAAGATTTATTTATTTATTATGTACACAGTGTTCAGCCTCCATGTATGCCTGCAGGCCAGAAGAGGGCACCATATCTCATTACAAATGGTTGTGAGCCACCATGTGGTTGCTGGGAATTGAACTCAGGTCCTCTGGAAGAGCATTCTATGCTCTTAACCTCTGAGCCATCTCTCCAGCCCTGCTGTTTTCATAGAAAAGAATTAATGTGGCAGGAAGACTGCATGTCATTAGAAAGGCCTGATTATAAAACGGCACCTAGGAGCTGAGATTTGAGGAGGGTTGTGATAAGGGTTCATTGTATCTAAGCTGTTTATACAAACAATATGCTTGTTGCTGATCACCTGATTTTTTTGGATCCTGGAAGTTTAGTGTGTTAGGGAAAGGTACCTACACAATCAGGTCCTAATGTTAGGTATTCTGAAAAACTCAGAAATTATTTCTAGTGTGCACACACATATCCTTCATTAGTGTCAGTTATACTGTTATTTTCCTTTTTGTGGTTACCTCTTCTGGTTGTTATTAATTACTGTGTTCATCTTCTTTCCTTTCAGGCAATAAATAATGTTGATAGGAGAACCATTTTCCTAATTTCCAAATTACTAAGCTGGTCATCATAATGGGTAAGTTTTAGTTAAAAGCATTTAAAATATTTATAACTAAAGAATAGGATGAGGGAGAAAATATTTATCTTATAAATTTATTTAGAAATTTATGATATAGTAGATTGATATCTGTGATATAGGAGATTTAGCTAGCATTTTACTTAATGGATTTTAAGGCTTAGGGTGAAGTATTTTACACACACAGGTTGTAGAGGTTAAAAAAACATTTAGAAAGTCTAGTTTTTGAGGGCTGAGCATACTCTCACTCTGTGTAAGGTTGGGTTAGGTGTGTAAACCAAAGCTTTACATTATCACTTTAAAAATTCTTCTTCCTATTCTTTGTAGCCTTGAATGCAGTGTCCCCTGACAGTCCGGGTTCTCCACTCTAAGCAGGTCTCTAGTAGCTCCAAATTGGGCACACTTTTACTGACTCCTGTTTGCATCTCACTTTTGTTTCTTTCATTTGTACTGTGACTTATATATTAAGTTGGTTTTTATAACCCTTCTGAAACAATATACACTCTAGTTATAAGACAAAGAACAGTCATTGCCTAAAAATACATAAAAGAAATGGGGAAATGGTATAATTATTATTTCAAACAAACAAAAACTAAATACTGGGGTACTCACAATCATGACTGTTTAAAAGTGGCTATCACAAGCTGGATGGATGTCTTGGAGCTGTAGTTAGTTCCAGCACTGAGGAGAGATAGAGGCGTGGGATCGCTGAGTTCAAGGCCATACTGGACTACACTAAAGTTCTAGGCTACATAATGAAACCCTGTCTCAAAACAAAGAAATCACACACAAAATGGGAATCACAGATACTTGAATTTTTGAGAATATTAATATATAATGAATATGTATACAATCTATCAAGTTCAGTATTTCTTTTTGTTTGTTATTATTATTATCATTTAGAGATAGGGCTTCTCTATATTGCTCCGGCAGTCCTTGGGATTCACTTTCTATACCAGGCTGGCCTCAAACTCTTCCTTGCCTCTGCCTCTTGAGTGCTGGGATTAAAGGTGTGTGCCCCCATACCTGGCACTTTTTATAAGTATTCCTGATGAAAGTTGTTTGAAATTAATTCCCAACCCTTTTCTGTTTTTATGCTCAATTGAGTGCAGGTGTCAAACATCTGCTTCTTTTTTGTGCCTGTGTTTAGTCTGTGATCCTCAAGATATTTTCACTCCCTGTTGGATCAATCCATGACCCTTCTGGCACCTGTTACCTGTCTCATCTGCCTAGCATCCCATGGCTATCACAGACATTCCTAACTAGAGTTGTTAAGACAGTCCCTTTCTAGTTAGTGTGTACACTATGTTTGCTAGTTTGTGGAATTATTAGCTCTCATCCATCTATCTTGTCAGAATCTCCAGTTTCCACCTTCTTAAGACCTGAATTTTGTTAAATGATCTTTTCCTTTTTTACATATGATAAAAAGTATTTGTTTTCTTAACATGGAAATAAATATATGTGGGCATGAAAAGAGATTGGAGCTAAAGCTTTCGTAGGTATTTGTTTATTTGGCCACTGTGTTACTGAGTATATGAAAATGCCTAAATTCAAGTGCTAAAGATTTTTTTTAATCAAAATAATCAGAACAAGATAGGTACATTTAAGTACTAGATTCTCATTCCAGTGTGGGATTAAGGATCCTAACTTTTTTGATTTGTTTTTTTTTGGTGTTTTTGAAACGGGGTTTCTCTGTGTAACAGCCCTGAACTTGCTCTATAGACCTGGTTGGCCTTGACTTCACAGAGATCCGCCTACCTATGCTTCCTCAGTGCTGGGATTAAAGGCACATGTCACCACTTCCTGGCTGGCCTCTGTTTTCTAAGAAATGAATTTATTTTATATTTTTGCTCTTAAATAAAATTTTTTTGTGTTCCTGGTGCCTACGGTGGATAATAGAGGTTATGGGATTGTCTGAAGTTACAGTTGTGAGCTACTGTGTGGGTGCTGGGAATGGAACCCCACTCTGCAGGAAGAACTGGTGCTCTTAATTGCTGAGCCATCCCTTCATCTCCACATTGTTACTGGTCTTGGTTAAGAAATACTTCAATTTGTTTATTTGTTTGTTCTTTTCATAATTTATGTGTTTTATGTGCATTGATATTTTGTCTGCATGTATGTCTGTGTGAAGGTGTCAGAAACCTTGGAACTAGAGTTACAGACAGTTGTGAGCTGCAATGTGGATGTTGTTGGGAATTGAGCTTGGGTCCTCTGGAAGAGCAGCCAGCCAGTGCTCTGAACTACTGAGCCATCTCTCCAGCCTGATAAATACTTTTATGTTTGTAGTCTTTGGGAGAAGTTTGAGAGAACCCTTCAGAGCATTAGTAGGCAGTGTCCAGAGAGAGCTTTTCTGATAGTTCGAAGTATCACATCTAGGAACACATTACTAAGGTGAGATCTGTGTTTTGAATATATAAATGCAAAGGAAGATGATGTTTACAGAAGGTTTATATTTTTACTCACTTTTAGTAAGGTTTCTGATGTCTGATGTTTTGTTTGGGAGTCATAGAAAAGAATTTGTTTCAGCTGGGCTGTTTTGACTCAAGGTGTTAAATCACTAAATGAATTAGAATGGCATTTACTTTCCCTACAAATGTCTCATGTATAGAGGGCTTGGAGAGAGTGCAGCAGTGAAGAGCGCAGCTGTAGGGATTAACACCTTTGGCCTCCACGGGCACCTGCACTATAATGTACTTATCCACACACAAACACATATATACACTCAATTAAAAGTAATAGAAATAATATAAAATAACAAGTAAAATATTTAAAACAAAAATAAATGTCTCATGTGTGGACACTTAGTTTATGTTGAACTTAGTCTTATGCAGATGATGTTAGTTGTTCTCAGAGGTGGTATTTTGTATTTACTTATAACACAACATTTGGCAGGTGGATCTCTGTGAATTCAAAGGCAGCCTGATATACTTAGTGAGTTCCAGGACAGCCAGGGCTACATAGACTGTGTCTCCAAGAGCAACAGCAGCAACAAATTTATATAATCTATGAGTATGTTCCACATGTTTGGGGGTGTCCATAAGGGCCAGAAGAGTGTACAGGATTCCAGAGTCACAGGTCGTTGTAAGCTGCTCAGTGTGAGTACTGGGAACTAAACATGGATAGTCTGGAAGAGTAGCAAGCCCTCTTAACTGCTGAGCCATCTTTCTAGTCCAGCTAATTCATTTTTAAACTCAATTCCATTATAAATTCTGCTTCTTGTCTATGATGAATATTTGTTGAAATTACAGTTTTGTATATGTGTTCTTTTAAAAAATACCCAGATGATCAGCAAGCTTTGAATTCAATCATGCAAGATTTGGCTGTCCTTCATAAGGCTAGTCGGCCAGCATTATCTTTACAGGAAACCAGAAAAACAAAACCTTCATCACCAAAAAAACAGGTATCTATTTCAATAATACCTAAAACATTTCACTTTTATTATTTTTAAATTATGTGTATTTGTGTGTCTGCTGTGGGTATGTGGATGAAATTGTAGGTGCCTGTAGAGACCAGCAGTACTGGAATCTCCTAGTGCTGGAGTTAGAGGAGGTTGTGAGCTGTCTGACATGAGTGTTAGGAGTTGAGCTTGTGTCTTCTGCAAGACCAGTATGTATTAACCACTACACCATCTTTCTAGTCCCAAGATCAGTAATATTTTAGTAAGTGTATTTTGTTGTTTTGTGAATAACTTTCATTTCATAGCTTCATCTTGTAAAGACTTCTTTTATACTTTGAATCAAATGTTGTATTTATTAGTAAATTATCTGGTATGTTTGTTTTTTAATTTTGTCTTATCTACAGTATTTAGTGTGATATAGTGTAAATGCTGTGTATAGGTAGGATATTGAAATAACAAAATAAAAAATGTTTTAAAAGCTATATGATAACTGCATAAGTTATTATTTCACCTATTCTTCAAGCATCTAAGATAAACAATTTGTTTTCCCAGAAGTCTCTTCTGGATACTTAGAAATGTGATGATTTTGATTCCTATAAACAAGATTAGTATGAGATAGAAAGCGTAGAAAGTAGAATTTTAGAGTTCCTCTTATGTCTGTTTTTACTTCCCATAGTTTCAGTTCCTCATGGTCGGCTTAGGTCAGAAAATAACAGGTATGATGTTGTATAGATAAGCAGATCATAGGTTTTAAATTTCATGCAATTTGAAGTAGCATAGTGAAATCTCACAGTATCCTGCTCTACTTTGCTTAGGACATGAATTCCACCTCTCTGTGTGTTATATCCATGTTGTATATCCATGTTTGTTACTTAGAAGCTATTTAACTTATGGGATTGACTACTGAAATATGAGAGAAAAGAGACTGACAATTTGAACATTCAGAAAAGAAGCTTTAAAGTACTTCCTTTAAGAGAAAAGGAGAAAGTTCTGAATTTAATAAGGAAAAACCAAGCCAAACAACAAGCATATGTTCAGAAGCCTTGAAACATACAGATGAGGAAGAACTGTAGTATAGCATTCTGTATGTCCTTAGGTTCAGGTCATTCGAGTACATTGCTGCTCTTTCCTTATTGTCAGATCTGACAGTGTAATCTCACCTCAGCTTTTTGACAGACATCAGGTGATTAGAATTATACTTTGAAAATGAAACCCCCTCTCTTCTGCTCTATGTTCAATGAGTAGGCTAATGACTAGTATCTTCATTTTATTATAGAATGATGTCCGAGTCAAATTTGAACACAGAGGAGAAAAAAGGTAAGTAAGGAAATATTACACATCAGTTAAATAATATAATAAAACGTGTGTTCCAATTAAGCTATTAAAGATTCTTTGTAGATTTGAATGAAGTTTTGTGATTTTAAAATTAAAAATGAAACAGTCTTTGGTAATATGTCACACCTAGACTGAAGAGAAATAGAACATGTCAGGTGCCTGCTGCGCATTGGAAATACTGAATGTGCTTGCTTTGCAATATCGGGATGTAAATAAGATTGTCTCATACTACACACTTTAAAATTTTACTCTTTACTTTTATTTTTACTGAGTTCAATTTTTGAGTGTTCTCAAGAGATTTCAATACCATGACATTGTTTTGTTAATAATGTTGTGCAATGAGTTGGAATGGTGACTGCAGACTATTTATTTAGCATGATTATAAGCCTAGCCTTCTATGCCTTGTGTCCGACTAGTATTTGTACCTCATGGCGAAATAACTCTGTGTAGCCCTGACTGTCCTGGAACTTGATCTGTAGACCAGGTAGACCTGAAACTCATAGGGATCTGCCTGCCTCTGCCTCTGCCTCTGCCTCTGCCTCTGCCTCTGCCTCTGCCTCTGAGTGTTGGAATTTAAAGTGTGTGCCACCACCTCCCAGCTTTTTTTTTTTTTAATTTATGTGTTTTTCATGTGCACTGGTGTTTTCTCTACGTGTATGTCTGTGCAAAGGTGTCAGATCCCCTGGAGTTACAGATAGTTGTAAGGTATCATGTGGGTGCTGGGGATTGAACCTGGGTCCTATGGAAGAGCCAGTGCTCTTAACTGCTGAACCACCTTTCTAGCCCCTAATTTTTTTATATAATGAAACAACTGTTGTAAGTATATTGTTTATTACAAAGAAAATAAAATATTTAATTTTTTTTTTCTGTAGAATCCTGCAGGTTACCAGACCAGTTAAACTAGAAGATCTGAAGTCTAAGTCTAAAGTTGCCTTTGGGCAGTCTATGGATCTACACTATACCAACAATGAGGTAAATGTGTACCATTTCACTTTAGGAGTCTTTATTTTGGACTGTTCATGTGTTCATGTAAGAGCCTGTACTTTCATTTGGTGACTAGGAAAAGAGTGGTACATTAGATGACTGAAATGTGACATGTTTGTTTAATCTTTGGAAAATACTTTTTATTGGCCTAATGTTATGATTTGTGAGTTGCAACCTTTTATGGGGTAGGTATTACAGATTTGTAGAAGAAGCAGACAGTAGATGAGTTGAAAAATTTTTAAGGAAATACATAAACTCTTGTGACAGTGAATAAAAGAGAAGTCAAAGATGGGAGTGGCAGTGCCTGCTTTAATCTTAGTACTTGGTAGCAGGGGCAGGTTGGAGGCAGAGGCAGGCAGGCATGGTGAGTTTCAGAACAGCCAAGTCTACATAGAGACCCTGTCTCAAAAAACCCCAAACAAAAAAGGTCCATGAGTATCCTCTTTATACTATTAAGGAAAACTAGCTGAGATATAATATTTATACCGAGATTTAATATTTAAAGCCAGCCCTACAAAGAGTTTTAGGGGAAGAACAGAAGATGGAGCGGCTTGAGAACAGTGTGAATAGCAAGTGTACCAGTGGAGATGGAATGACGAGAGAGGTCACTGTAAAACTTCAGCAGAGAAAATACATGAAGCCTGTGCAAATAAAGTACTTCAGAATAGCTCCGAGAGGAAAATACTCTTTTTTTTCACTTTCTTCATATGTATTTAATAGAGTATTTGAAGAAAATACTCTCTTAAACATAAAAGGCACAGAATTCATCACCACAGTAGCACAGTCTGATTGCTTATTTACAACATAGAGTACTTTCTGTGCTGAATACAAGACAGTTTATTGCTTTGGGAGCTCCATGGCCTACAGCAACGTCAACCAACTTGTGTCAGCCCCTTCTGCCTGCACCAGCTCACAGACAGAGCTGCAGCAAGACCTGGGTAGGAGTCCCAAGAAGGCAGAAGAACATGCTTTCATAAGTACAAATGTATGTCTTAAATAGGATCTCTGAACAGAGTAATGAGTATTGTACTATAGCAATATCTTGAAATTGTACTTTTCAGTTCATTTGTGGTTTTATTACCCACAAGCATTTGTCTTACCCAGTCTTCTAGGTACTGTATCATAGTTACATGCTGGCCCGGTTTTCAACAGCTAGCCTAGGGTTCTTGGAGTTTTCTAGATGTAAACACAGGGTGAAGAATGTAGAGGGAAGATGATTATCAGCTGTCTTGAAGGGCAGCTCTCTGGTTAGGGCACTTTTCACCCCCCATTTTTGCAAATCCCCTACCTAGAGTCTTTTCCCATATAAATAACTTTACCTTGAGTCCTTATTTCCTAGCATGATTCTCAGGGAAACAAAGACACCCTACCTTCCAACCCCTTTGTCCACCCCTTCTTCCTTTCCCTCTCCCTCCCAGGGTGTTTTGTCAGCTGTAGGAAAGAGGAGTAAGATGATGTGTATTAGCACAAAATTAGCTGCAAATAGAAATTGGGAATAAACTTTTAAGTAGAGAGTAGACAGATGTATAAACAGAGTATAAGACAGAGTTCAAATTAGTCTTGGTTTATATTTGTACTTGGCAGCTTTCCCTTTTTAAAAAAAATTATTAATTTTTTTTGAGACAGAATCTTGCCATGTAACTTTGGCTGACCTGGCACTCACTGTATATCTTAGGGTGACCTTAAACCTCTGTCAGTCTTTTTTTTTTTTTTTTAAAAAGACACTTTTCATAAAACACTCTATAGAGTATAATTACATACGTAGTAGTTCCTGGGTTTGGGCACATCTCTGGTGCTCACCCTATGATACGTACTGAACAGCATTTGCCAAGGGCCTGCTCTTTGCTGTATTCTGCTGGAAGGGATCCTATCTTCATGGATTTATACTGCAGAAGACTCTCAGCTAAGTAGACTTTGCATTTAAATATGTCTCACATGCTCTGCTCTTTAGAGATGATTAGTAAGTGTGGCATATGTCCTTTTATTTACAGTGTTCCTCTTCCACTGAAATGATACATACTTTTATATCATTGACAGTCTCCTTAAGCCACACAAAATTTTTTACTTAAAAAAAATAAAAGATTCTGATTTTTGTAAATTTTGTGAATCCTACTTTTTTTCATAGACCTCTTGGGTGCTTCTGTCTTTTATAACATCTTAGCCATGAGTGAGTCCTAATGAAAGTAGACTTCACATTGAGAGTTTTCTGAGATGATCGCTCATTTGGCTTGCTTGTTCTAGAGTGTAGTGGTCAGTCACCAGGACCAGTGATGAATACAGGTGAACTGTAGATTGCAGATATGTGGCTGATGATACTTCCCATGGCAGCTGTTACTGATACTCAAGGTTTGTTACATTGCATACACATCAGACAGAGTATAAATCTGTGGTTACTATTAGAAAAAGAACTAAGAATTTTATTTGTGCAGATGAAAAGGGTACCTTATTTTATATAATTTGTGTGTTTTTACCTTTCAGTGTCCTTAGCATGAATATACTTACTATACCTTAAATTTAGCAGTTATATATATCACAGAAAATTATATTTTAGTTATATTTACTAGAAGAATGTAATGATTAATAAGAAAAACATTTTGATTCTTTACATTCTTTCTGAGACTTTAAGTGGTGTTGGAATAGAGGATAGAGATGTGTATACTCCTTAAACTTTCATTGTAGTAATAGAGTACAAGGTATTTTGAGATTTGCAGTTCCCTAGTAATGGAAGCTCATGGAAGAGCTTGACCTGATGTGATATTTGCATGATTCCTGTATTTTTTTGTTCAGCTGGTAATTCCGTTAACTACCCAAGATGACTTAGACAAAGCTGTGGAACTGCTGGATCGGAGTATTCACATGAAGAGTCTCAAAATATTACTTGTAATGAATGGAAGTACACAGGTATGAATTGGGGTTGTATTTCTCACTGAAGATTTTAAGACTTGTAATCATTTCATATATTCTAGTTTATAAAATTACATTTTAGACGAGATCGGGTGCGTTCAGGGTGGTAAAAAAAATAAAATTATGTTTTATAAATTATTTAATTTATAAATTTAGTTTACAAAATTGAACTTACATATTTTTCATTACTGTAACTTAATATCCTTGTATTCCTGAAACTATGCAGTCAGAGTTACAAATGAGAATATATTATACATGTGAAATGAATAGAAACTGGCAACTTGGAAAAAATTATGTTAGAATTGAAATGTCCATTTTTTATTTTTACCTTTTACATTTATTTTGTGTGGATGGGGTGAAGTGTGCACATGCCACAGGCACATGTATGAAGAGGATCAATTCTCTTCTTCCCACATGTTGGTTCCAGGGTTTGAACTAAGCACGCTTCCCTGCTAAGCCATCTTACTGGCCCTGAAATATCTTGTCTTCTCATTCTCTCCTCCCTTCAACCACCTGCTTTCCTCCCTCCCTCCCTTTCTGTTCCTGGGTGCAAGAGATCTTGTTCTGGCCTTCCAACTATGCTTGTGCCACTCTTCTGGTAAGTTAAAATTTGTAAGAGTAGATTAGAAAAGGCCCAACAAGAATGGAGAATAGCTAGGCTGTGTTGTAGTAAAAGAGGAGGATTCAGTTGAAAGCCTCAAATGGGAAGAATAGCATTAATTGCCCTTTTCTCTTCTAGGCTACTAATTTAGAACCATCACCATCATCAGAAGATTTGAATAATACGCAACTTGGTGCAGAGAGGAAAAAGCGGTTATCTGTAGTAGGTAAGAAAGCCAGGGTCTGAATAAGGAACTTAAGTGATTTCTCAAATCCTTCTCATCTTTTAATGTATGGTAACATAAAATATATTGTCTCTATGCTCATTGCAATTACATGCTTGAACTACTTTGTCTTAACTGTTGTTCCTGAGAAATTAGTTTCACATATTGTAGGCTAGCTATATCCAATTTAAAATTTTTGTTTATACAGAGTATTTTAATATTCAGGAATTCAAATAAAATTTCGAAGAGGTTTTAATGATATGAGTGAAGAAAGGCAGTAACTAAGACATTATGAATAGACTGGACTCTCATTTGTAAGTTCTTTAAGGTTTTAGGTATTGCCAGAGTATGCTATCAATGTAAAAATGGCTAAGAATAACTAGATTGTTTTATTTTTCTTGTATCTAGTTTTATTTATCATGAATAATGAATTCCTTATACCCAAGCTTGTGATATAAAGAAATAAAGATCCTGTGTGCTATCTTGTGAGGTGGCCTTATTGAGCCTGGTTACAGAGCCCTTGTTCTTTTGCTATATCATGATATCAGCAACAAATTATATCAAAGACTAGCAGATACAAATTATCTTTGGAAATTCAGAAGCAGTGGCATTATTGTAAGTTTCTCTTGTGTGTTATCAGTTCATGATATGGTTGTTATCAGTCTGAAAAACTTTAGTATAAATTAGCATATTCGAATGAGGTTGTAGAATGTTAGTTTAGAGTTTAGAGAAGCTGTAAACGCTCTAAACCTGAATATTCTGATTAAGTTTCTATGAGCACTAGATTTCACTTTCTAGTTTATTTCTGTGTGGTTAGAATATAACCTATTAAATTGAAACAAAATTAGTTTGCTTGCTGACAGTAATAAAACTTACAATTTTTCTTTTTGAGGTACCACGAATAGAGATAGAAGTTCCCCTCCCCCAGGATACATTCCAGATGAACTAAATGAGATCGCCCGGAATGGGTCATTCACTAGCATCAACAGTGAAGGAGAGTTCATTCCAGAGAGCATGGACCAAGTAAGCCAGATAGATGCTGTTTTTCACTATATGTGAAGATACACTGATTAGAACCAGTGTGATTTGGCAGATACCTAGGGTGGGGTGTGTGTGTGTGTGTGCACATTTTCTGTAATCCTCTATCTTAAGTGAAAAAATATTAGAAACTTCTCATTATTTTACATATGCCTTTTTGTATTAGTATGTAAAATTACTAAAACACTTTGATTTTCTTTTTTTTAAAGATTTTATTTATTTATTATATATACGGTGTTCTGCCTGCATGAATGCTTGTAGGCCAGAAGAAGGCACCAGATCTCATTATAGATGGTTGTGAGCCACCATGTGG
>LOEQ01001139.1:56139-84701 GCA_001685075.1 Bramus lutescens | reverse complement strand
AGTGCTCTTATGGCTGAGCCATCTCTCCAGCCCCATAATCTGATTTTCTTATATTGATCATCCATGACACATTTGGCTTGTAATCTTAGATTAACTATCATTCAGATTTTTAAAACGAACATTTTATTTTATTTACTTTTACTTTTTCGAATTTTTGAGATAGGGTTTCTCTGTGTAGCTCTGGCTGCCCTGGAACTCACTCTGTATATCAGACTGGCCTTGAACTCCTGAGATCCACCTGCCTGCAGAGGGCCTAAAGGTGTGCGTGCACCACCGCTGCCTGCTTAATGAGCACTTTAAAGATGGAGTAAAATTATAAATACTTTATGAAGCTGAGGTTTGTGAACTGTTATTCCATTTTAAGAACGCTTCAGGTTTGTAGTAATCAGATGATTTTGTGGAGTTGCTGTTAGGTCCTTAACCTGCACTGATGCTCACATACTGCAGCTTCATTTATTTATTTATTTATTTATTTATTTATTTATTTATTTATTTATTTATTTATTNGGTTGCTGGGAATTGAACTCAGGACCTTCTGAAGAGCAGGCAATGCTCTTAACCACTGAGCCATCTCTCCAGCCCTACTGCAGCATTTTAACTCTAATGTAGCAGTCACTGTATGGTTCATCTCAATTGAACAGGGCCATTGTCCAGTTTTTAATAAGCAAAATTACTTCAGCTTCATTTACTTAACTATAGAAAAACTATATTTTGCCTTGAAAAATTTTGTAGTCACAGCTTGTTTATTCAGAATGTTTATAAATGAGTAATTCTGGAAAGTGACTGCTGTTCGTTACAGAGTTTCTTTGGAAGGTCCTAAAAGGATTCTGAAATTGTGGGGAAAGTTGTGTATATTTCTGGTTATGCTGGAAGCCATTGAATCATATATTTTAAATGCATGAGGTTTATGTTATATTATGTCACAAGCCTTTTTTTTTTTNTTTAAGTAACCTTTGGCAGAATCATGGTGGAACTCTTTATTTTCCTAGATGCTGGATCCATTGTCTTTAAGCAGCCCTGAAAATTCTGGCTCAGGAAGCTGTCCATCACTCGATAGTCCTTTGGATGGGTAATTATGGTTATTGGTCTACCTTTTAGTTCATGTTGATACATATATGGAGTTATCAATAATTCTTTTATTCTACATTCTGAAAAAATGTAGCTTATTGATAATTGTCTACTCTGACATTAAGTAAAGTTTTCTATATTGTGAATAAATCTTTTTGGTTCGAGGCAGGGTTTCTCTATAGCTTTGGAGTCTGTCCTGGAACTCACTCTGTAGAGCAGGCTGGCCTTGAACTCACAGAGATTCACTTACCTCTGTCTCCTGAGTGCAGCGATTAAAGGCATGTGCCACAGCTCCTGGAGTGAATAAATCCTGTAACCTCATGAGATTCAATAACTTTATTGTCTTATTATTTTTTTCTATTTATTGTTGTCAAAAATCTTGTTTGAAGCAAGTGCAAATTTAGAATGTTTATTTTAAGACAGCTCTTGAAACTGTTGCAAAGTTTCTCATGTTTGGTTTTGGCAGTTTCTTTTAAAAATTTTTTTATTTGTTCCCTGTGTGCATGATGTGCATTTGTGAGGGCACCCTCTTTTGTTCTCAGAAGGACATTGCTCTTTGCGGTCTTCTGTAGCTCAGAGTTAGTATTAGATGCTTCACTTGTTATTTCCTCTAGGCTTCTTTGTGACAACAGATACACGTTTGGAAATTTACATACAATTTCCTCTACCCATACCTATGAAGCCTGTCTGTCAGTGCTTGCCTTGGGGAATCTACTGTTTACTCGTACCCACCCCACCTCCAAAGAAAAGAAAGAAATTTTGTAGTGTTCCATCCTGAAAATTTGTCATTAATGTTTGATAAGTTAAAATTATGTCTTTTATATAGATTCATAAATAGTTTTAGAAAAAAATATCTTCCAGCCTCAAACTGAAATGCAGGTGCTTTAAACCTCCATGGTTTCAAATGTACCATTCTTACCACTATATGTAGTAGCTGATTTTAAAAGCTTGGCTTTTTGTCTGTGTGTACTAAATGAATGTTTCAAAGAAGTTTCTCTTTTTAAAACTTTATGTTAGTATTTATGTGAGCTTCTTTACATACCCATACATCCACATCCACACACACACACCATATGAACACACATACAAATACAGATATTGATTAAAAAAATTTTAAACGTTTTATTACATACCTTCTTTTAATTTAATCTTATATTTTCTATTTATAGAGAAAACTATCCAAAATCACGGATGCCTAGAGCACAGAGCTACCCAGATAATCATCAGGAGTTTTCAGGTTAGACTATATATTCCACGTGCTTGAATGTTTATGTTATGTTTTATCTGGGAGGGAAAAATCTTTTGAAAAAAATTAAAAATTATAAATATGCTTTTCATTATTAAAATATTTTCCTTTTTTAATGATAACATTCTTATGTCTTAACAGACTATGATAACCCTATTTTTGAGAAGTTTGGAAAAGGAGGAACATATCCAAGAAGGTATCATGTTTCATATCATCATCAAGAGTATAATGATGGTAAGTTTCAAACAATGAGACTATAAAAACAGATTAACATTAGCAAATATTTAAAAAGCCTCATATTTATGATGACCAAGTAATTTGTTCTTGAGTCACTTAAGTTTCTGGTTAAAAATAAATAAATAAATACCTTTGCCAGGAAAAATAAAATAAAAACCTTTGCCTTTAGTCTCAATACTCAGGAGGCAGTGTCAGGCAGATCTCTATGAGTTCAAGGCCTACATAGTGAGTCTCAGGACAACCAGGTACATAGAGAGACCAGGTTTCAAACAAACAAACAACCCAACAAACCTTTTTTTTGCTGGGACTGTAGCTCAATGGCAAAGTACTTGCCCAAGGCCCCAAATTTGTCTTCTGTCAACCCTCCAAAAAACATTTTTTGAGAATATCAGGTTATAATTAAAACAAAATAATATAGTAGTTTTATGCCATCTTGTGATATTTATGTTTAATTATAGAGGGATAATTGGAAATGATATAAATCAGAAATTTACTCCTAAGGGTGAAATTCATATTTCCTTGTCCCTTTAAGAAAGTAAATTGGGCTGGGTGGTGATGGCACATGTCTTGAATCAGCACTTGGGAGGCAGAGCAGGTGTATCTCTGAGTTCAAAGTCAGCCTGATCTATAAGAGCTAGTTCCAGGATAGGCTCCAAGAGAAACCCTGTCTTGTTGCACGAGGAGGGGTCCCTTTGTTCTGTCCCTGCAGCCCAAAATAATCACACAGAAACTGTATTCATTTTAATCACTGCCTGGCCCATTATCTCTATCCTCTTATTGGCTAACTCTGACATCTTGATTTAATCCATTTCTATTAATCTGTATATCACCACGAGGTTGTGGTTTACCGGGAAAGATTCAGCGTGTCTGATCTGGCGACTCCATGGCGGCTCTCTCACTCTGCTCCTTTCTCCCAGAATCCAGTTCTGTCTTCTCCGCCTACCTAAGTACCGCCCTATCAACGAGACCAAAGCAGTTTTTTTTTTTATTCATTATCCTATGAAAGCAACATACAAACAGAAGGAACTCCTACACCACTGTCTCAAAAAAAAAAAGAAAGAAAAAGAAAAGAAAACAAATTGGGTCTGAGAAGGTGTCTTAGTCACTAAAGTATATGCTGCTCAAGCACAAGAAAAGTTGGCACAGCAGTGCATGTCTCTTACTGAGCTTGGAGGAGAGGATGTGGAGCAAAGGATTCCTGAAGCTTAGTGGTTGGCTTGCCTCACTGAATCGGTGAACATCAGGTTCAATGAGAGATCCAAAAGTTAATACTCCAAAAAGTAAAGATGGCAGCTGGGCATGTTGCCCACGCCTTTAATCCCAGCATTTGGGAGGCAGAATCAGGTGGATCTCTGAGTTTGATACAACTCTGGTCTACATAGTGGGTTCCAGGCCAGCCAGAATTACAGAATCACATAATTATACCTTGTCTTAAATAAACCAAACAGATAAATAAATTACATGGTTATGCCCTGGTCTTAAATAAGTAAATTCATACATGCATAAATAAACAAGATAATAGAGGTGGAGAGTGTTTGAAGAAGATGCCCGTTGTTGACCTTGCATCTCCACACGCATGTGCACATGTATACCAAACTTGTCTTGTTCTATTGTTGTGAATAGACTTTGTGGTCATGACAACTCTTCTAAAGGAAAACATTTCACTGAGGCTGGTTTACATACATATTTATATATAAATTTAAAAATGTTATAACTTAAAAATTAGCATACAAGATATAGAGTATTAGTTTCATTATAGCATTTTTCAAACAAAATTTTTTTTGTTGCTTTTCCCCTCTATCCTCCTCCCCTGCCTTTTTGTCCTTCCCCACTTTTTCAACATCCTTTCCTCTTGTCATCTCCTGTTTAGTTCATAGTCTGTAACTGTGTTCATACCCACATATATACATGCATATAAACATTAAAAGTTAAGTGTAGACTGTTTTTTCGTTCCCAGCCACCCAGGCCCGAATAATCACACAGAAACTCTATTAATTACAATACTATTTGGCCTATTAGCTCAGGCTAATAACTCTTACATCTTAAGTTAACCCATTTCTATTAATCTGTATATCACCATAAGGCTATGGCCTACGGGTAAGGTTCTGGATCTGTCTCCTTCAGCAGCTACATGGCATCTCTTTGACTCTGCCTACTCTCTCTATGTATCTCTGTTCTGATTCCCACCTGGCTATACTCTGCTAAGCCATTGGCCCAAACAGCTTTATTCATCAACCAATAAAAGCAACATATATACAGAAGGGTACCTCATATCATTTAAGAATCTGCCTGTGAGAGAGACTATGTGTTTTTTGTCTTTCTGAGTCTGGGTTACCTTACTTAAAGTTTTAGACCCATCCATTTTCTTACAAATATTTTTCTTTACAGCAGAAAAAAAATTCACTGTTTGTGTGTCTTAGTTACCATTCTGTTGCTGTGAAGAGATACCATGACCAAAGCAGCTTATAGAAGAAAGCATTTGACTGGGATTTACTTACAGTTTCAGAGGTTTAGTACACGATCATGGTGGGGAGCTTAGCAGTAGACAGGCAAGCAGGCAAGGGGAAGAAGCAGTGTCTGAGGGCCTACAGATCTGCAGGCAGCAGACAGAAAAGCTGAGCCTGTTGTGGGCTTTTGAAACCTCAAAGTACATCAACTGGGGCCCAAGCTTTCAGATATATGAGTCTACTGGGGCATTTTTATTCAAACAGCTACAGTATGTGCATTACATTTTCATTTTCCATTTACCTTTTGATGGATATCTAGACTGTTTCCATTTCTTTGCTCTTATGAATAAATGTAGATGTGTCAGTGTCTTAGTTTGTTTTTGCTACTGTGATAAACACCATGACCAAACTTGGTTATGAAAGGGTTTTTATTTCACTTAGCAAGCTACAACCCATCATGAAGTGAAGTCAGGGTAGGAACTGAAGTGGAATCCATGGGAAAATTGTGCTTGCTCTCATGACTTACTTAGCATGCTTTCTTATGCAACCCAGGATCATCTGCCCAGGGGTGGCACCACCCATGGTAAGCTGGGCCCTCCCACTCGTATCATTCATTAAGAAAGTGCCCCACTGACTTGCGTACAGGCCCATGAGATGGAGGTAGTTTCTTGATTGAGATTTCCTGTTCCCAGATGGCTCCAGCTTGTATCAACTTGACAAAATGAACTAAAAGAGCCAACAGTATCTCTCTGCTACCTGTAACTCTCCAGTTTGCTTTTATGTTTATTTTAAAGTCATTATTGGAAATGAAATTGTTTTTCTTCTGTGAAAGTGAAGAATTTTTTCTGTGGCTTTCTTGTGCACATGAGTGTTTGTGCATTTTTCCATAGCAGGGCACACATAATCGTTATTTCAGGTTTTTCAGCCTATATTTCAAGGCTGATTCTTATTCTACACTCTAGATGTTTAAATATTCTAAAAGTATAGTACATTAATAATATAGGAGTAAGTTAATTCTCTTTTCACTTTGTAGGTCGTAAGACTTTTCCAAGAGCTAGAAGGACCCAGGGCACCAGCTTCCGGTCTCCTGTGAGTTTCAGCCCTACTGATCACTCGTTAAGCACTAGTAGTGGAAGCAGCATCTTCACCCCAGAGTATGATGACACTCGAATAAGAAGAAGGGGAAGTGACATAGACAATCCTACTTTGACTGTCACAGACATCAGCCCACCCAGCCGTTGTAAGTAATGGAAATGTTTAACAGAACATTTGCATAGTTTTATGTTAACAGGACTAAATGGCAAGTCAGAACTCAGGGAAAAACACTCTTCACAAGAGATAATAGCATGCTTTTTAAAGGTGACTAGACATTCAGGTATAAGTGTATATTAGGGCTAATTACTCTAGCCATAATTGCTAATTTTTCTTCATTTTTATTAGGAAAATTGTTACTAATTGTTCTTATCCATTCTAGTCTACATGTCTGTGTTAAGCACTGAGACTCTCTATGCAATTTCTAAGAAATAGCCTAGTGAGGAGATTGGTTTATGGAGAAAAATTACAGTATAATATACGTTAGATCCTAACATGTAGAAATTTGCTAATTGTGTGTGTCAGATGAAATACCTTTCCAAAACAACTTATAAGAGACCCAACAGGATCTCTGTGGCCTTGACTGGCTTGGAACGCATTACATAGACCAGGTTAGCCTTGAACTCACAGAGATCTTCCTGCTTCTGCCTCCTAAGTGCAAGGATTAATGGTATACACCGCTCTGCCTAGTTTTTTTTTATTTTTAAGTTTGCTTTTTTTATGCTTTTTACAATTTTGCATGGAGTGCCAGACATCACTTACAGGATCATGAAGACTGAAGTAAATAAAATTTATACCTGTGCATATACACAACTCTTCTACCTCATTCATTTTTATGATGGATTGAGTCAGCAGACTCCTAGTTTCCTAGGTTGGTTATTTTGTGTGCTCCCATACCTGTGTACCGTGGGCTTCAAATTCCTCTAAAGTTTTGCCAACTTGGCTTTTTAGATGGTTTCTAAGTGATCCTGCTCAAGCCCCAGCATTTGGTACTTTTTTTGTGCCTGCTTCTCAGAGAGGGAAACTCTCTCTGTGTCCTTGTCCTGCTTCCTCAGCCGTGGGCTGCTAGAGACAGTCTGTGACTTCAGTCTTGAGCAGGCCCCATTCTGGTCTCAGAGATGGGCTTTATCACAGATCCTGCCCTTTTCTGGAGGAAGAAAACTCTTAATGGTCAGGGCCTCAGGTTTCCAGGCCTCATTTATTCTCCAGCGTTTTTTTGTTTTGGTTTGTCTTTGTTGTTTTTTGTTTTTCAAGACAGGGTTTCTCTGTAGCTTTGGACCCTGCCCTGGAACTAGCTCTGTAGACCAAGCTGGCCTCCAACTCACAGAGATCCTCCTGTCAAGTGCTGGGATTAAAAGTGTGTGCCACCACTGCCCAGCTTGGTTTTTGTTTTGTTTCATTTCCTTTTCCACTGCTCTAACATAGTGATAACAGGCCTTGTTACTCTTCTTCAAGAAGTTTCACTCTGTCCCTCATGGCTCAGAACTTCCAGTGGAAGTCCCCTCACTCTGCCTCCTGAGTGATAGAATTAAAGGTGTGTGTCACCAGCAGTGGCTCTTACTTTTCAGGGTGGCTGTCTATCACATGGCCATTCCATTTCCTATCTTTGACCACCAATGCTATGATCTCTGGCTCCTATGAGTACAGGGAAGAGGTACAGAGCAAAGTTGGGCAAGTTGGGCTCATGTGTGTCTTGCTTTTCCTGTGTTCAGTGCTATCATAGCAACCCACACTTGTTCACAGTGGAGCTTAGCTTTCCTTGCTGGCTGGGATGGATTTGCTTATATGCTTCACCATTTCCTTTCTCTCCTTGGAGTGACTCCTTTTCCTTAGATTTTAGGTTAGTTTGATACCCTGTAATCTGTGCTCCAAAATGTTCAGTAAAGGTTATAGATTTTTCCAGAGAGAGCAGTACACATCTATAATTCCAGTACTTGGGAGCAGAAGCACCAGAAGTTCAAGGCCAACCTGAGGTACATAACAAGTTACAGGACAGTCAAGTCTACATAGCGAGACCCTGTCTCAAAAAAACAATTTTAAAAAATTATGGGGGCTGCAGAAATGGTTCAGTGGTTAAGTGCACTGGCTGCTCTTCTAGATGATCTAGGTTTGATTCTTAACACTCAGGAGGCAGTTTTCAACCATCTGTAACTCCAGTACCAGGATATCCCATGCCCTTTTCTGGCTTCCAGTTCTGTATGCATATGGTGCACACATACACACATACAGGGAAAACACCCATATACATAAAATAAAACTGTAATTTTATTGATTGCCTGATTTCTCCTACAGAAGTGGGAAATGATACTTTTTCCAGATTTCTGTATTATAGATAGGACTGAAAACCCTCTTTACAAATACTTTAATTTGCTGCAGTAAATTGGAAAATCGGGTATCTTACATCTTAGATTAAGTGAAAAATGGCTGTCATTTTGGTTGTGGGGAAAAGAAAATCTTCCTGGGGGAAAGAACATGTCATGAGATGCAAACTTTTAGTTAGAATTCTTAGAATAAGGAGAACATTTTTGGAAGATGGAGACCATTATAAATTTGGATGATCATAATTTTCCCTTGTATCTACAATGTTCAGTTAAGGATGTCATTTTATAGTACCTGGCTACTCCATTTTAAGAAAATATTCTTTTTCAGCTCCTCGAGCTCCAACGAACTGGAGATTGGGAAAACTGCTTGGCCAAGGAGCATTTGGTAGGGTCTACCTCTGTTATGATGTCGATACCGGAAGAGAACTGGCTGTTAAACAAGTTCAGTTTAACCCTGATAGCCCGGAAACCAGCAAGGTAAAAGTCACCATGCAGATTGCTTACTTGGCCATTGTAAAAGCATTTTTTCTTGGGGGGGGGACCCCAAAACAAAAACAGGACTAATGAGATTATTCCAAGCCTAGAGGCCTGATTCAGTCCCCAGAACCCACAGATAATTGCGAGTCAGGTCCCACAAATTGTTCTCTGACCTCCCCCATACCCAGAGCCATCCTAAATGTAAATAAAAGGTTTTGAAATGTACCAGAACAATGTGGTGGGATTTGTGGATTGTAGTAAAATGTTATTTTAGTGCTTCATTTGAATAAGGTAACTTTAGCAAACCCTCAGGGACTGTTAAGTAAAAGGTATCCGGGGTCTGGAGAGATGGCTTAGTGATTGAACACCTGTTGTTCTTTCAGACAACCCATGCTAAGTGCACAACACACACACACACACACACACACACAGTCCAGATAAGCTCAGGCAAGTTCACACACAATAAAAATTTTTTAAAAATTATTGATCAGAGGCTAAAATATTCTATGTTCAGTGAACATTTCCTAAGAAAATCACCATGATAGTCCATGAACTAAGAGTATCTTGTGTTTACTATTATGTGATAAAGACTTAATGTAGGGTCATTGAAATTGTCTAACAAGTAAAGGTGCTTGCCACCAAGCCTGTCACCCTTAGGTCAATACCCAGAATCCACCTCCTGGGGACCCTCATGGTGGAAGGAGAGAACTAACTCCTGCAAGTTGTTCTCTGACCTCCACTTGTCTTTATAGTGCATGTACGAATGAACCTGCACACACACACACAGAAACAGAGTACCTTATTGTCTAAAAAGACTTAGCAGGAGTTCTGTCTTTCAGGAAGTAAATGCACTTGAGTGTGAAATTCAGTTGTTGAAAAACTTGCTGCACGAGCGAATTGTTCAGTATTATGGTTGTTTGAGGGATCCTCAGGAGAAAACACTCTCCATCTTTATGGAGTATATGCCAGGGGTAAGTCCATGCATCTTTATGGAGTCTATGCCAAGGGTAAGTCCATGCATCTTTATGGAGTCTATGCCAGGGGTAAATCCATGCATCTTCATGGAGTCTATGCCAGGGGTAAGTCCATGCATCTTCATGGAGTCTATGCCAGGGTTAAGTCCATGCGTCTTTATGGGGTATAAGCTAGGGGTAAGTCCATGCATCTTTATGGAGTCTATGCCAGGGGTAAATCCATGCATCTTCATGGAGTCTATGCCAGGGGTAAGTCCATGCATCTTCATGGAGTCTATGCCAGGGTTAAGTCCATGTGTCTTTATGGGGTATAAGCTAGGGGTAAGTCCATGCATCTTTATGGGGTATATGACAGGGGTAAGTCCATGCATCTTCATGGAGTCTATGCCAGGGGTAAGTCCATGCATCTTTATGGGGTATAAGCTAGGGGTAAGTCCATGCATCTTTATGGAGTCTATGCCAGGGGTAAGTCCATGCATCTTTATGGCGTATATGCCAGGGGTAATTCCATGCATCTTTATGGAGTCTATGCCAGGGTTAAGTCCATGCATCTTTATGGGGTATATGACAGGGGTAAATCCATGCATCTTTTTGAAAAGATACATTCTTTTAAAAAAACAAGTTGAGGTCGCCGGGCGGTGGTGGCTCACGCCTTTAATTCTGGCACTTGGGAGGCAGAGGCTGGCAGATCTCTGAGTTTGAGGCCAGACTAGTCTACAAAGTGAGTTCCGGGACAACCAGGGTTACACTGTCCAAAAAAAAAAAAAAAATTAGTTGAGGAGAATTTAGTTCAGCCCTTTTTATCTGCTGTGTCAGAGATGAAATTTTGAACCTGATGTGCTAATAATGTCAGGAGACATAGGATGTCTGGTGATTCCACTGTAGCCGTGCTGATTGCTCACAAGAGAATAGTCATGGTTTGACTCATTGTTGTAAATTTTTAATTTTTTCTGTAGCCAAAATAGGAATATTCAATTCATTTTTAAGCATTCTTCAAGATGGTAGTTAGCATCATTACTCATTAAGAGATAGGTGCCTTCTGCCAGGCATAATAACATATATCTGTGATCCCAGCACTCAAGAGGTAGAGGTAGAAGGATTTCAAGTTCAAGGCCAATCTAGACTTGACAAAATGACTTAAAAAAAAAACTAAAAAAAGAAAATGTATCCAGGCAGTGGTGGTGTATGCCTTTAATCTCAGCACTTGGGAGACAGAGGCAGGTGGATCTCTGAGTTTGAGGCCAGCCTGGTCTACAGAGTGAGTTCTAGGACAGCCAAGGTGGTTACATGAAGAAACCCTGTCTCCAAAAAAAAAAAAACAACAAAAAGGGGGAGGGGAGAAAAATATAGTCTCATAATTTATTAGTGTAAGTTAGGAAAAAGAAGTTTGATTCATGGGGCTTTGTGGGAGTGGATAGCCAGAATTACATGCTGACGGTACAAGGTTGCCATCTGAGCTTATAGATCAACCAGGACCTGATAGTGCCATTGTTGGCCATCAGTGTTAGGCACAAAGTAACAGTTTACTCTCACCATTATGCATAGCTCTTTATCATGACCCCATTGCCACTCACTGGATTCATTTGCTACTACTTTAATGTTTTCAAATATTCTATTTCCTGTGTAACTTGGCATAAACATTATTTTTTTTGGAAAACAAGTTGGGGTTTTATTAAGGTTGTACAAATATGGAAGACTTGTAATTTGTTAATTTCCAAGAGATTAGTTCAACATAAATAATCTGAAAGAAGAGAAACTCTGCATATTTATTTTATTAAGAATTCCTGCCCTTTCTACTTAGGGTCTCCCAGCCATGAAGTAGGATTCTCTAAAAATAAAGATTTAGTAGCAGTTTTTATTTTAAACAGAAGATTTAGTTGTTTTCTTTTTTCCTAGGGTTCAATTAAGGACCAACTAAAAGCATATGGAGCTCTTACTGAGAATGTGACTAGAAAATACACCCGTCAGATTCTGGAGGGAGTTCATTATTTGCACAGTAATATGATTGTCCATAGAGATATCAAAGGTAAGTCATGAATTGCTTTTTACTTTAAATACACAGTTTTGTATGAGTGTGAATGAAGAAATACCATCAAAGCATTGGACATTTACACTATAAACTACCATAAGGAAACAGTTTTCCAGCTTTCTCATGGACTTCATTAGTGTCCTGTCAGACCAGTTCTCAAGTTGTAAGGATCCATAGAATCAGTCTCATTCAAACACCCTAGAATAATATAACCATGTTTGTAAGTGTATTTCCTAGGCATTAGGCCAATGAGCCAGGGTTAGGCCATCACAGAGTTGGATTAAAACTTGGGCTTCATTTGCTTCCAACTGTAACCTTGGACATGTTAATCTTTCTGTATCTTCAGTCCTCATTACTCTTTCCATCCCCCTCTTTCATCCTCCCTCGTTTTCTTCCCTCCCCATGACACACACCCCCAATTTCTGGAAATGGAGTCTAGGAAACTGCATATAGGCAAGGTTTCTACCTGAGATGCACCCACTGTTTTCTCTTTTACTTATTCTTAAGTTAGAGTCATAATAGTACTCAATTTATAGGATTCTTAAAAGAATATAATGCATTAACATGTTGCCATGTTTAAAACAATGCCTGGTGCTCAGCACTTAAAACCTAGCTACTGTGATGACATACTGTATGTTGCAATTATGTTTAAAGTCATGGGAATAGATGTCATGAAAGAATAAAGAGGAAGGAAAGAAAGATCCCAAGAATGAGCTTTCCTCCCCAGCGTCAGATACACAAATGAGTACATGAAGTGAGTTAATGGTAGAGATGTGTAAAATTTGAGAGTGTTAAAAATGTTTACTTTGGAGCCTACATGAGTCTTTAAAAACTGGGGTATGACCCAAAATTTAGAAATCACTGAGTTAAAAAAAAGTAAGTATATCTGTATAATATTTACTCATTGATCTTGTTGTCCATTTTATAAGTTCCCAGACTTCTGCTTTTCAATATGGTAGGGCACATTTTAACTGTGTCCAGATTAGGCCAAGAAGAAAATTACTAATCATTTCTGGTAATTGAACAGTAATTTCTAGTATGAGTCTAGTATACAAAATTCCTGAGGCAGATCACATGCACTGGGGGGGGGCTTATTAAGTATGAAGATTGATAGCTTAAAGAACTTCCTGAAGAAATTATTCAATGAGAAATAACTGTTCCTAGATAAGCCAACTTCTCTTTGGCCCTCAAAATGAAGTAAGAAAAGAAACAGAGGCAGCCATCTTCTATATAGATCAATATTTTTCTGTTCTTACCAGAAAGTACGACAAACCACTTTGGTCAAGTGAAGGAGGCAAGCTGGTATATAAATATTATCAGACAAATATATTGGTAAAGGAGAAAAATAAGATAGAAAAATAGGTATCAAATTTGTAAATTTAAGTGTGGTAGGAGGAAAATGATGTCCAGCAATGGCAACATAGTAGTATATGTTTTATACAATATACTTTTTACTCGTTCTGTCTTCTATTTTTCATAAACAATTTATAAGTGGCAAAAAGAAAAGTAAAGATAATTGATTTCGTGTAATTTCAGAGCTGTTGGATCATAACAAAGATGAAGATGTTACTTTTCGGGAACTCACTCTATTCCAAAGTTTATTCCCTCCGTTCTTCCTCTCCTTTCCCTCTCCCTCTCCTTCCTTCTCCCCCCTCTAAATTCATCACATTTTATTTGTGTGTGTATGCATATGCATGCTGGTGCCACAGAGCATGCACAACACGCAGAGAACAACTTGAAGGAGTTGGTTCTCTTCTTCCACCGTGCACATCATGGCTTTTACTCACTGACCCATCTCTCTGGCCCTATTCTTTATCTTTTTTTTTTCTTTCAGGGAACTATGCTGTTGACAGGCTTGGTGGTACATGCCTTTAATCACAGCAGAGGCAGATGCATGTGGATCTCTATGAGTTCAAAGCCAACTGGGTGTAGGGAGGACTATACTATTAAATATAAAATATTTAATAAAAGGACACTTGGTTTTCCTAATGGCTTTATTTGTGCACACGCACGCATGCACACAGGCATGTACATACACAAACACACACACACACACACGTACACATACAAGTGTGCATGCCAGAGGAGAACAGGGAATGCCTGCTGTCTCTCTCCATCATGGTTTTTTTTTGGGGGGGGGTTACAAATCTTTCTCTGAATCTGCAGCTTACTTTTTTCCAGCTAAGCTGGCTGGCCAAGAGTACTAGTCAATCCTCTTGGTTATGTCTTTGACCCAGGCATTGAGACTACAGATGCATGCAGATACACCCAGGTTTTAGATGTTGTTGAGGGTCTGAATTCAGGTCCTCATGCTTGAACAAAAAGTACCCTTACCCACAGAGTCATCTTCTTGTCCTTAATATTTTTTGTTTTGCTTTAGCTTTTAGTTGTTCGGTTGGATGTTGGATCTGAGTAATGGGAACATAAGCAATTCTGTCTACCTTTGCACATATTTGAAAGGGCTTATTTTTAATTTACTAAAATAATGTTTAAGAATCAGAAAACTGTGTTGGGAACCCGACTGCCTATTTTTTCCCCAGCTCCTCCTGTGAGCAAGTATTGGTTCAGTATTGATACCCCTTCCCCAAAGATGACCCTTTGTACGTATGCACATGTATGTGTAAGGAAAGTGTTGTCTGCATGTAGCTGGTAAAATCTGGCTTATTAAGCATGTGTAGTCTCAGTTACTTAGGAAAACTGAAGTAGGATTGTGAGGCTCACCTAAGCCCAAGAGTTCAAGTTGCCAGCATGAACAGCATGGCAAGACCACATCTCAAGCAAACAACGAGGTCTGTTTCTTTGTGAGTAAATATTCTAGAGATGGTTGGATGTTTTTTTAAGTCCTTTTTTACATACTAGGTGGTAGTAGATAATAAGCAAGCAGAGCTCCATTAGATTACTGGTGGGTCAGACAGGCTTACTAGGTTTTGCTGAGAAGGATCCTAGACTTTCCTTTGGAAATTACTGCTGCTAAGGCTGGGGAGATTTCTGCAAAAATAGAAGCTCATGGTGAAGATGGAGAGCGTATTCTCAGTGGTCTGTAATGTAGATTATCTGCACTATTTAGCCTCCTCCCTAGAAATCATTAAAAGAAAAGAAGTGTAGCGTGGTGGTGCATACCTGTAATCCCAATGCCAGGGCAGTGAGTAAGGGAGATCTCAAGTTTGAGGTCAGTCTGAACTATATCGTGTAGCCTTGAATTAAAAATAACAATAGCAACAACAAAAGAGCACCTTAAAATACAGGTATTAATGCTTCAATAATATTGCAGTAGGGGAGTGATGCTAGAAATTTTTATTATGAAGGTCCTGTTGGAAGTTCCTGAGGAGAAGCTGACTTATCAGGAAAAGGATCTTCAGCTATGGACTTCTTGCTTCATAGCAAACAAATGGAGCCAAAGCCTTTCTTGGTGCTTCACTAAGCTTTGTTCTTAGCCCCTTTCCACCTCACCTGCCCCCGATCCATCCTGGTTCTGAAACACCTGGATAAATGTATAAACAGCAGATGTTTAATGCACTGCGGGAAGTAAACAGACAACCTAATTTGGGGACAAATTAGAATCTTCAAAATAATTCTCTGCCATTTACGCACATTCTAGAATGCCAATACAATCATTGAAATGATACCATTTCTTGGTTTTTTTTTAGGAGCAAATATCTTAAGGGATTCCACGGGCAATATCAAATTAGGGGACTTTGGGGCTAGCAAACGGCTTCAGACCATCTGTCTCTCAGGCACAGGAATGAAGTCTGTCACTGGTACACCTTATTGGATGAGTCCTGAGGTCATTAGTGGAGAAGGCTATGGCAGAAAAGCAGATATCTGGTAAGTTTGGATGTCAGATTTGCTTAGAAACTTACCTTCTTATTTCTACTTACATTTGTAATTGCCAGTTTTAAATTATCCTGTGTACTTTGGAAGCAGGATATATGAATTGTAATACCATTTCAGTATAAAACAACAAACAAAAAAGAATCAGTGATTTCCTTTTTAAGTCACAAAAGTATATTTGTAAACATTTGAAAACAGACAATAGCTACCTGTATGAGGGTGAGGCTACAAATAATGACTGGGGTAAGAAAGGCTATGAGATTAATTGATCATGAAATACCTACCCATCCTAACATGAATCTTGACTCCTCACCACCACCGTGGGCTTGGACATATCAGACTCTGCAAACTTGCCATTGCAGGAATATTTACTTAAAAATTTAAAACCTTGCAGTGAAGCAGTGTAGTTCTGAATGGGTCATCATGTAATTTCTGTTTATGTGTTTGAAGAACAAGGAGATATTCATTAATAGCTAACTTAGTTTTGATTGCAACATGAGATTTTCCAAGGATCTTGAATGTCAATCATATAATTATTTACAATAAATTGATAATTGCTTTACAGAAATAAAAACTTGCTGTGGTGGTGGTGTGATGTGGTATTTTCATAATATGCTTAGCTCTGTTGTTTTTGGAAAATACATTATTGGATTCTGGATGATTTAAGGTATCTGCAAGTCTTCCAGGTAAGGAAGAAGAGAAATTATGCTGGTACCTATACGTCAGGCAAGGGCTCTGTCATGGCAGGGTCTGTGTGTTTAGTTGTTAGTGTCTTAAAAGTGAATTAATAATTACATGATAATTTTAAGTTATATCATAAAATGGCCATTTCCTACTTCTCAACCAGAAAAATATATTCATTTTTATTCAAAGACAAGTAATTTATAATACTTATAGTCTTTGTAGGATGGAGACAAAATTATTAACATCATGTTATATAGAAAATGATTTAAAACAAAATAACAAACTTTTTTTGCCTAACCATAGATTTGTGATCATAGATAATTATGATATATTTTCATTGAAATGTATATATTGCTCCAGGATTTTACTGATTTTCATGTTTGAATTACAGTTTTATTTAATTAACCTTTGAGTGAAACTTTGTATTTGAAATGAATAATATTAAGCTCTATGTGGACTTATCCCAGTTTCTCATTTTCTGGTTAACCAGCTTTCTTTCCTAAAGTTATTGCTTGGGTAATGCTTCTTTTTATATTTATTAATTTGTTTTTTTTAGGAGTGTAGCATGTACTGTGGTAGAAATGCTAACTGAAAAGCCACCTTGGGCTGAATTTGAAGCAATGGCTGCCATCTTTAAGATTGCCACTCAGCCAACAAACCCGAAGCTACCACCTCATGTCTCAGACTATACTCGAGACTTTCTCAAACGGATTTTTGTCGAGGCCAAACTGCGACCGTCAGCTGAGGAGCTCTTGCGACACATGTTTGTGCATTATCACTAGCAGCCGGCAGCTTCTGCGCCTCCACCAGCTCCATCTTCGAGTTCACCTTCTCTCTTACAGCACTTTCCTTTTTTTATAAAAATGAGAGATGGGGAGAAAAAGACAAGAGGGAAAATATTTCTCTTGATTCTTGGTTAAATTTGTTTAATAATAATAGTAAACTAAATTTTATATTTAATCTTTTTCTTTACAAGAACTTGAAAGTTTTTTTTTAAATTTTTTATAATGTACTGATGTGGTTCAGAGATATAAAGCACTTTAGTACATAGTTGCTCTTTTTAGAACAAACAAATCATTTGGAATATATAAAGATTGTAGTCTTGCCCTGTATCACTGACATGGGAGACAGAGAAGAAAATGATGTACAATTTGTAGTTTTTAGTGGTAGTATTTAATAGATCCTTATTTGTGGGGTTTAGGGTAGGTACTCAACTTAAAGAATATAGGTTCCTTCTTATATCTGTATTCTTTAGATCCTAACCTCTGTCTATCAAGCTCTTTTGCTCAGTAGGAATCTTGAATAGAAGATGAGACTCTCTAAGAGGTATGTTTGTTAATCCTAGGCAGTATAAATAGGCAAATACACTATAGTAGATCCATGTTACTGGAATCTATAAACCTTGAGAGATAGCTTCTTGCTTAAAAATACTGTTGTATTTGAAAGCAGGTTATGTGCAGCCAACAACTAAATTCAACTAAAACACAGACGACTTGCTCATTAAATGTGTGAGCAGTAGAGGAGACCACATTTGCCGGTCAGTAGAAACAATGGGAAAAACAAACCAAGTGTCATTCAGTGTATTTTTAAATGTTATTTACTTGAGGGGAAAGTTCCCAAAATGAAGGGAACTGAGAAATAATAAAAATTGTGTATCATATCTTTCTATTTCAATCCCCTGGTTTCCCATATTTGCAGTCTTTAGCTCAAATACCCATCTGTTAACGCTCCTGTCATGAAATAAAACCCTTGTTCTTGTGATCACAGAGTGCTAAGCCAGAGGCACCTCAAAAGAGCAAACATCAGGTAACACTGACGGCAGTGGTGGGGAGTCATTTCACTTGGCATTTGGCAAGGTACTACTAGCATCTAGTGGGCAGGGGTTGGGAGTGCTGCTAAACAGACTGTAGAATACAAGGACTCCCTTCTCAGAAATTATCCTGCCACAGATGGCATAAGTGCCTAGAATAAAAACCCAGTTATAAGCTGAAAGCAGCCATTCACAAATCAGTAAAAACATTTCAGAGGAAAAATGTAGGGCAAATGAGGGTCAAAAGAGTCAGGGATGAACAGCCTCATCACAGAAGATAACAGACAGCTGATAACAGACAGCAGAACAGCCTCATCACAGCAGATAACAGACAGCTTTGACAGCTGCTGATTGCACTTGAATCACTAACTCTCTTACTTTAGAAATAATGAATTCGAGTATTGAACCTTTTGAATTTAGCATCTCTGTATATTCTTTCCTAAAAGTCAGTTCCTCCTTCTGGGCCCAGAAAAGTACACCAAAACAGTGTTTACTAGCAGTGGGAAGATTAAAACACTGCCAGTTATTTCCAGTGTAAGCATCTACTTAGAGCCATGTCATGGAAAAACTGAGCTGGAGAGGATCCCGCTACCTAGTAGAATTATGAGATTTAAAAACATGAAGGTGTCAGTAATTTGGCCACTTCTAAATTTTTCAGCATGTTAAACCGAGTGCTAAGTAGTTTATTTTCCAAAGTCTGGATGCTAACACTCTTCCAGGAGACCCTGAATGGAATGCTTTCCATCAGAAGAGACAAAGATTCTGATTTCATTGTTGTTGTTATTACAAGGTATGTTCATTTAGATATCTTTTAAGTACTTTGCTTCCGAAGTTATATAGATCCGGCATTAATGTATCAAGAGCCTATCTGGCATAGCCTGTAATAATTTTTGAAATTCCAGTAGTGTAAGAGTCAAAACAGAAAATATTAGTTAACACTTCTCCTGCATACTGTAAAGCAAAGGAAGCCCTTACAAAGACTAAACATCAGGTGCTTCTTCCCACTTGAGCAAACCTAATGTGTGGGTGTGTTGTAATTTCTTTATCTCTTATGAGTGAGGACATCTTTTCTACTTGAGCAAAGTCATGGTACCTGGATTGCTGGGGTTTTATTTTGTTTGTTTGTATTGTTGTTTTTTGTCTCTAGTCTGGTTGTGATTTCCTTTTGGCTCATTTTTGGTCCATCAGGGTAATGTGCAGTACAGAAGAGAGACAAACACTCTTCAAAAAGATACCTGCACACTGGAAATCAAAGCAATTGTTAGCTTTTTAACCATCTTCTATTTCTTTTCTAAATTCAATAGTAAATAGTTGTATCAGAATACTTTTGTTTTATAAGAAAAATAAAATTATAAAGACTTAAAAATAGACTAATAGTTTACAGAGTTATTATATGAAATATGATGTGAATTTATTTCAGACCAGTTATGAAGGTACCAAAAACACAATGAAAGTTTATATATATACACACATACATATACATGTGTGTATATACATTCACATACATATGTATAAAAGTACAGACACACACACACATTTGTGTGTGTATAAAAGCAAATGCTCCGTGTGTGTGTGTGTGTGTGTTTGTGTTTGTATAAAAGCAAACCCTGCTAGAGCCAAAAAGCTCGAAGTAGATAGGGGTATGGGACATGGAAGGTCAATCGTAAATTTAAAAAAAAAATTTTTTTTTGAAAGGAAACAGTTTTGTCAAAGGAAGTAAAATATTACACTCCATTTTTTCTGCCTAAATCTGTTTTGTGTTTTTAATGCACAACTGATTCTTTGGTACGGCGATGTTTCTTTGTGGCTGGAAAATGGCCAGACTGCTGACTTTGTGCCTTTAAATGCATTCTGCATTGCCAGTAGCAGACTTCCGGTGCTGGACCCAGATCCACTAGCAGCGTCAGATGTGCTTCCAGGAAGCATCTTCTGCTTAGGCCCTAAGAGATTCAAAGTGGCATGACAAGATTGAGTCAAGTGGAAGACATCTTGCAGTGTAAACAAAAGTAGTTGAATAAAGGAGTTGGAAAACATAACTAACACAATTTTGGATGGGTTGGTATTTAAATGTATTGAAGTTTTACGTACTTTGAGGTTTTCGGAATGACTGCCTTGAACAGTTTCAGCACTTTTCCTTGTTTACAAAAATGTATGTCTAACTTTAGAAACATCTATAACTATTGCCTTAGGAAGTATTAAGAGGCACAATCTACAACATGTGAGAAGTCAAATATTAATGCACATGCTGGACTAGAAAAGAAATTAAAACTTTCATTCCAGAGTAAATTGAATTGACTTTCATTTGAGTCTTACCTTGTTCCTAATAGAAATTACATAAAAAGTAAAAATACATTTTTAGAGTAGCTTTCTGCTACTAAGTTCTGACATTGTTCAGGTGATCTGTACTATTTCTGAAATAGGGTTGCTATAAAATACGTGAAATCGCTAAGAAAATAAAATCAAACCTGAATAGATTGGCAGATGACCCAGCATGATGCAGACTCCTTGACTAATGGCACAGTTCATGCCAAAGGTTTTATTTGGGGTCTGAGAACCTTTATATAAATTCAGCTGGAGTCAACCAGGTGTACAAATATATGTTTTATTTTAATTTGTGTTTTTGAAGTCAGGGTGCTATGTGGTTCCAGTCTGGCCTGGAACTTCAATGCTCTGTCTCCACCTCCAGGTGCTGGGAAAACAGGCATGTGCCACTATACCCAGCTTTGTCCAGTTTTTTTTTTTAAAAATAGGGTCAATCTTTTTCATTTTTTACTCAATAATTGTGATGTGTTATGTCATATTAAATTAATATCCTTCAGGAAGTTACAGTCGAGGATGAGTATGGGCAGACAGTTAGTTTATGGCATACCCTAACTCTGAAAGCAGTGATGTTTAAAATGCTAGCATTTTTATATGGAATAATAAGGAAGAAATTGTTTGGGTAATTGTTGGCTATTGTAGACTCCAAAGACATTAACAAGAAGGATTAGAGTGAAACTATCCCCATATCACAGGTTATGCAACCTTTCTGTCAGAACCTGTTCTTACGGAACATTTATTCCTTAGCACACTGTATTGGGGTTCTCCCTGATCCTGCTGTTGTTACAGTTTTAATTTGGTTTTAAGGGGAAAAAACGCCAAACTTTATTTTGGGTGGTTGAAATACCCAAAATATTTGATAGAGGTTGAACTCGCACCAAGTGTTTATTATGCTACATCAGATTTTTTTTTGAGACCCTATTGTTTTATCGTTAAATTTGGCATTTACTTTTAGATGTAACATTCATATTTATTTAACTTTAACACTGGTTAAACTTCAATGAAAAGCAATTTGTTAATTTTTAGTAGTGCCTTTTTCTCTGTATGCCTTAATTTTATTTTATATATGTAATTGAAATTACCTAACAAAATGAAGTTTTCCAAAATCACTAGGCCTCAAGAGTTTATCTGGCCTTAGACTGTGTGTTTTTCTTAATGCTTATTTCCTACTCTAGCCTTTCTACCTCCTTTAAAAAAGTTGGGAGAGAAACAGCAGCATTGTCTGATTGCAATCTGCACTAGATATGAAGTCCTAAAATAATTACAGAAAGGTATTCTCATTCTAAAAGACATAGTAAATTAATTTTGGGGTTGATTACTTGATTTTCAGTCATATTGGCACTGTCCAAATTTTTGTGTATTATTATTTGGTTATGATTTTTATAGAACTAGGGTTGTTGTCTTGCCCTAAAGAACTCCTTTAACAAAAGTTGAGGCAATGAGCAAGAAATCCAGGGACAGCAAATTCTAATCCTTAGTGTTTAGTATTTTGACTAATACTCTAGCTTACTGTTATGTGAAGTGCGTGGTGTGTGCGTGTGTGTGTGTTTGGAGCTGGGGCAGGGGTAGGAAGGAAGGTGTAGTTAGTTGTTCAGTTAGATCTGTCTCTGTTCTTGGAAGAACAACTGAAAATGTATGATCTACTAATTTGGGGTGAGAATAATCATCCTCTAGTAGGCATGCCAGTATATTTTCCGTAAGTAGCTAGTACAAATGATTGTTTAATAAAGGTATTTATTGTAAATTGCCAAGCTCTTAGTTGCTAAAAGTAGATTAAAATTCAATTTGTGTGTGTGTATAATAACTAGCTTATATATAATTCTTAAATAGAAAATATTCAATCTTAGATATTTCTTCATGAACTTTTTGGAATAGAAATTGTGCCAGACATTATCTAACCTAACCAGCTTCCTTAGCTTACCAAGTCATTAAAAGGAAATATTATTATACCTCTTTTTGGTTGGCTAAGGAAGGCATGCTGTGATGTCACTGTTCCTACTTCATAGTCATCTTTAGTGTTGCTTTGACTTCTCTCATCAACTAGACAGGATGCATTAAGAGCTGTGGAAATACCAGGACCACCTTCTCTCCCTCTCCATTCTCTCCATTCAGAACTGGAGATGACAAGCTTTCAGGAGAACCTAGACAGTTCTTTTCTTAGAGGTACTAAGTGTAGTCAAGGTTGAGCTTCAAGGGAGGAGTCATATCTCCAGTAAAGACTAACTTGTATCCATTGCCTGTATACAGTCTTATATAATTCTTCATGTTTTTTGTGTTTGTGTATTTTAATAGACAGTCATAAGGTATTAGTCATAAGGTATTGTTTCCTAACAGCAAAGACATTAAACAAGAGAATACTCCTGTCCTTCTGCCTGATGTTTGTTTGTATCTCAGTCTGTATTACCAGAATCACTTTAAACCAAAGCTTTTGTATTCCCTGCACATATAGCCAGATTAGTCCTGTTAAATCTGCCCATGAGTAAACTAGTAGGAGAAAAATGGTAGAGCAGATGTTACTAGAATTTATATGCCAATCCTTCAAGGAAAAGGACAGGTGCTCAGTGTTTGCATTTAGACATGCAGAATTTCCTTAAACTATCGTGAAGCTGTATAGATACTGCAGACTTACTTAAGTTTGTATGTGTGCCAATCTTATTAATGTCATTTGACCACTGATGTATGTAGATTTGCATTGACATCTGATTCCTCAGATTGGTGGCTTCTTTATAGTCTCTTAACATTTATGAGCTTGTGTTTGACTTAAAGGGACATTTCGACAATGCTGTGAAGAAAAGTAGGTTATGAACTAAAGTCTGCTTTGTGCCATAGACATTTTGGAACACAGAGAAGCATCTGTTCTCTGTTCTTTAAAGCTTACAGAATTTGTCTCCTGCTTTGGATTTCTGAATCTTGTAATGCCAGTTGAGAAAAGTTTATTGCTATTCTGAAAACCACTTTTGTGTTCATTTATTTGTATATTTTATAACTTCTTTAAAAAAAACCCTGTGTAATCAGTGATTTTAGCATTAGCATTACTTAGAAGGGAAGATTAAGTAACTTTATGTTAAACTCTAGTAGATACTTTGACTCCAGGTTGTATTTGATAGGTTCTCATTTTTCCAAAGAGTCTTTTTCCCACCTGTAGTAAGGAGAGTAGACTGGTGGGAAGCTACAAGCCAGAAAGGCTTATGGGCAAAAGGAAGTGGGCCAAACTTCTTTAAAACAAATAATTTTGGTTTTTTTTTGATAATTAGTAAGTAAAAGGTTTACATTTCTTCTATTGCTGTTGACTTTTAAATTTAGCCTGCATTCTAAAATATCATAACAAAGTTAATACCAAAAAATACTTTCAATGTCTGACATCTCTTATATCTCATGTGGTTGTTTTTACTCGTTGTAAATAAACTTGGATAAATTTGAAAATAAACTTTTATCTTACAAACTATGATTATCAATTTGTAAATTTACCCTTTGACTTAATGTAAATTTAAAATGTTTCCATTAAATTCTCTATATTTAATGTATTATTTTCAGCAAATGTTTTTAATCTCAGTTGAATACTGGGCAGTTTATAATTACGTATAAATATTTTATGTTTCTTATCGATGTTGACTTTTTTGCACATTTTCCAAACATTTAATTTGTTCACTGATTTATATGACCAATAATTGTTGAGTGTCTGAGGATCATGAGTGTGTGCATTGAACTACTGTCTTCGTGTTTGCACTTCTTCCCAGATGTAGCCCTCAGTTACTACGCTGCTACAACACTTAGTAGGACCTTCTTGCTTTTGCAAAGTTACTTTGTGTGGTTCTGTCTTTGTCGAGGAACTCAGGAGTTCAGTGTTGAGTTCTAATTTTATCCTGTATTCTGAGTCAGTTCCTAGGTTGAAAGTATTCTGTATCAAGAGATATGTGTTTGTCTGGAGATGCCCTTTTCTGTGTGTAGGCACATGTATATATCTTAGTAAATTCTTATTTTCATTTCTACAATTTAAATAACTTTATGATAATTAAATATATGTAAAGGCTTTCCGAAAAATTATTTACTATATATATACTATATTTTCATCTGGCTGGTCAAAATTATTTTTTAAATTTTGGTTTTAACCATTTAAGCATTTGTAGTTCCAAATTAGATAAGATTTTGCTTAGAGCTCAGTTAAAATACTATTGCAGCTAACATCCTTTGGGGGTTGGGGTGGGGGATTGTTAAACAGTAGCAAAACACACTGTCCATGAACATGGCATTTGACCTCTCGGAGCTGTTAAAAATGTGAGAAATTAAATTGTCTTGAAGGCATGTCAAGATTTTTATATTTCCATCACTTTACTCCTGTCTGGCTTTTGTTTTTGAATATTTCCTTTATTTCCAAGTTTTCAGGTTTTAATTTTTCTCTTACTGAGCAAAGTTAGACTGAGTTTATGAGGCAATGCATTGGCATATTGTGATTCTTCACAGTCGACTACCATTGTTAGCAATCTCAAAATAAGCGGTATGTTTTTATACTGTACTGTGTGTTTTAAGCAACTGGCAGAAAAAAAGTTGGAAATTAGGTTTCCCATCTGACAGTGTTTCTGTGTTCAGTGTTCAATGGAAGCCTTCTAAAGTATGTGGTGTTATAAATGATCTGTGTTAGGAATAAAGCCCATGGTTAAAGTTGACTATTGCTAAGCTTATTAGGTTGAAAGGAACCCCTGTGATTAGAACCTACAGAAGCCAGACACAGTGTAGTATGTACCACATTTCACACACATTTTGGGTTTGTTGTTTATTCAAAATTGTGCTTGTAAAAAATGTGTAAAATTTCTTGAGTTTGATAATTTCTATGTATTTTTCTCTTGCTGGTAAATAGCTTTTTAAAAATTTAATATAAAAGAAACCATGTTTATATTTTGTTAGTGATAATGACTTTGTTTATATGGCAATTTGTGTATTATTGACACATCTTTATTTAGATTTGTCATGCATGAAGGCCTGCGATATTTAGTACAGTGAGACATACTTTTTCTTTCCTGTTCATCTTTGGACGGATTGTGGTACAGAGGCTTACTTTACTCTCAGTAACCTTCTGAACTATGGGATGGACATAAATGATGGCACTTTGAGTGTTAATAAAGCTGGTATTTATTCCCACTGTGATTTGTGTCTACAGATTTGTTCTTGGACATAATGTGTCTACAGAAATTCCGTCTTGCTTGCTTGCTCTTTGGAACACCTAACAATTACCTAGAAACTCTCAGTATCTGAGCCTATAATGCCCATAAAGCCTCTTTAATAGGTCTTTGTGGAGGTAGCGATGGCCCAGACTGAATGTAGCAGTGATTGAGAGCAGACAAAGGCTGGAGAGCCAGTTCAGTGGGTTAATGTGCTTGCCCCACAAGCCTGGGGACCTGAGTCCAGTCCTCAGAACCCACCCAAGTTGTCCTCTGACTATGTTAAGAATTTAAAGCAGCAAAAACAATCCAAGGCATCTGGTGAAAGAGATTTAGAGTAAGAAAAATACTTTATTCCAAGGAGAGAAATAAAGGAAAAACCATGAAGGACACAAAAAGATAGTGGGGGGGGGGAGCCAAAGCAGAAGGGGAAGAGGATTCAGATGCCACTTCAAAAGGAAAGCCAGATGAAAGCCAGGTATAATATTCTTAGGACAGTCCTGCACCCTCATGAGTCTCAGCTCCATTTGTGGGGTTTGGTGAGGTAGTGAGTCCTGGCAGATGGGCCAGCAGAAGAGTGAATTCCAATGCTGTCACACTATATGACTCCGGATACTATCCGAGAGGGAGGGACTCTGTTGCTGGGTTTTAATAAACTGAAGGGGACAGGAGACAGGAGGCTGATGAAGGTGGGGAAATGCATAGGGAGATATAGCTTTGTCCATGGTGGTCTGAAAGCAGATCTCAACTAAGAATAACCCTGGAGTGGGATAGCTGATCCTCAGGCCAGTGGGGAGAATCAAATTCTGGAAGCATCTGTTTATGGTTTACTGTTCTAGATGCATTTGAAAGCCACAGCTGAGTTCCTCCAACAGTATGATTAATAATACTCAGTGGCTTTGAAAGTATGAAGACAGGTCCTCCGTCTGGACCCATCTCAGTGCTATGCTTGCTTCCACACTCCCAATGGATGTAGGATTCTCTCCCTCCCCTCAAGGATATGATCCAGGAAGTCTCCAGAGGGTGAGACCTTGCTTAGCCCATAGAATGCAAAGCTGGTAGAGGCACAAAGAAGGAAAGGGGCTACCATGAAGACTGCTCTCATAGACACAGGACACATTGTTTAAATTTACTTATTTTTTATATCATGTGCATTGGTGTTTCTCCATGGGCGTTAGGTTCCCTGGAACTGGAGTTCCAGACAATTGTGAACTGCCATGTGAGTACTGGAATTGAACCCAGGTCCTCTAGGAGAGCAATCAAGTGCTCTTAACCACTGAGCCATCTCTCAAGCCCTGTGAACACATTTTCAATATAGACTCAGTAGCAGTATAAACCAAAGGAAACTAAATCCACTAATTCTGACTTTTACTTCCCCAATGCTTGCTTGGTGTGTGTGTGTGTGTGTGTGTGTGTGTGTGTGTGTACACCCATTAATGCAAGAGGTTGATGTCCTGTGTCTTCCTCTATTACTGTCCCCATTTGCTCTTCACCTATAGAGGCAGGGTCTCTCGTTTCAATTCAGAGCCCAGTGATTGGGTTTGCTCCAGGAACCCACTGTCTGCTTCCTTCATGCCATCATTAGAAGCCGTTTACTCGGCCCACCTGTTTTTGAATTTTGTTTTGTTTAGATTTATTTGTATGAATGCATGTCCACCTCATGTGTGACTGGTGCCTGCAGAGGTGAGAAGAAAGCCTTGGATCCCATGGAACTGGATGTAGGGATGGCTGTGAGCCACCATGTAGGTGTTGGGAAGCAAACCAGACCTCTGCAAGAGCAACAAGTGCTTCTGGCTATTAAGCTATCTCTTCAGCTTTTCCATGAGTGTTCCCTAGCTCCAAATTCTGATCCTTACATCTTTGTCGCAAGTGCTTTCTCACTGATCCATCCCCACAGCCCCACTTCACCTTGTTCAGTTTGCAACAGGAATTTTCACTAACTAGAGCTCATTGTCAAGACTGGCAAGTAAGCCCCAAGGATTCTCCTTTCTCTGCTCCTCAGTGCCAGGACCACAGCAATCTTACATCATGCCTGCACTAACATCATCCCTGCCCCGTTTATGTAGCTTCTGAAGATCCCAAATCAAGGTTTCATGCTTCTGCTCAAGTACTTTTACCCACTAACTTAGCTTCCCAGCTCTCTTTTAAATTTTTATTGCTTGTTCATTTTGTTAACATAATGGGATTCACTGTAACATTTTCATACTATGGCATGCTTTATTTTCCTCCTTCTTGCCTCTTCCAGGTCCCCTTCTCACACCCTTCTACCTTATCTAAGTTTTGCTGCTTAAATAATGCGACCTGTGACATTTTGTTTTGGAACAGCAAACTGACTTGCCACTTACATCTGACTTGCTGCAAATCATCTTCCGAATCTGCACTTTGCCTCAAGGACATCATTTTAGTAGCTGTTGAAACCAAACATCTTGGATGTTACTTTTCCTTCCTCCCCACTTCCCATGTTATCTCAGCCAGCAGATCCCATCCACTTCTCTTTCAAAATAAGCACAGAATGAAACCAGTCATTTTGTTTAGTTAGAGCTATTCTAGGACCATTCTACTATTATTTTTGGAAGCATGTAGCATGTATATACACTATTAGGTAGCCAAGTATTTCTTTGAACTTTTCTTGCCTCCACCTTACAGGTGTTGGGATTACGGTCATGAGCTACCACACTTGGTTTATGTGATGTAGGGCATGTGTGCGCACACACACGTACACAGGCTGCTGACAACTGTTTTGCATGCACACACACACACAGGCTGTTGACAATGTGTTTTGCACACACACAGAGGCTGCTGACAACTGTTTTGCGCAGGCACACAGGCTGTTTACAATTGTTCAGTGTGTACACACACACACACACACAC
>LOEQ01001139.1:38274-56115 GCA_001685075.1 Bramus lutescens | reverse complement strand
ACACACACACACACACACACACACACACTGCTGACCAGAATTTGATGGCTCAAAGCAGCTGACCGACCCTTTCCACCTTTCTTTTGTGTCTTGTTTTAAAACTGGACACTTGTCAAAAGCTGTGAGATCTGACCCCAGCCAAAGGGGAAAAGACATAATCACCAAATTAAAAACTACGCGAACTGACTACTCGGTGTCCTTGTTAGTCCCTTTGGGTTCTCGAAAAGAATTGTTTTGCCGAGTTATTGTTTGTGTCATCCTTGGTGAGGCCCCAAGATTATTCTTTGGTTTCTGGTATAGAAAAAATTGAGCCACACCCTTTATCCAGGGCAACTCCATTTAGAATGACACTTCCCATTTTATTTTCCTTAAAATAATGTGTATTTCCCACCTCTCGTTTATAATTTAATTTCCAGACACAAGGAGGTGTGGTGGAAAACGCCTGTAATCCCAGCTCATAGAAGGCTGAGGAAACCATCCAGGTATGTTCACTGTCATACCTTAGCTATCTAAGTAGTGATCTCAACAAACACCAGAGCGAAGGCAGGGCATAGTGTATCAAGGCTGTGGCAGTGTAGCGACACTCTTCCGGTCCAAAGCTTCAGAGGTGGGATTTCCGATGGTCTGGGGCTGTACTTCCGGTATATAACGGAAGTTCCTCTAAAAGTTACTCCTCGGGAATTTACGCGGCGCGGAGTCCTGTGGCTCCCTGATCCTTTAACTGTTATGGGCAAAAGAGACCGAGTAGACCGCGGTAAGGACTCCTTGTAGCGGTCCTCGTCTCAGGGTTTGCTCCGGTCTGTTGGGCCCAGGAGATGCGCTGCGGAGCCGGGTGGGAGGTGTTTGCGGGGTTTTTTGGGGATGCCGGGATGCAGAGCGCTGGCTCAGGAGAACTTAGCGTTCCCTGTGTAGTGCGGAGGGAATCGTAGAACTTTGCTGGGTTCACTTCTGTGTCTTCTATCGTAGACAAGAAGAAGTCCAAAAAGAGGCAGTATGAGGAGGAAGACGAAGACGAAGACGACACGCCTGGGAACGACTCTCAGGAGGCGGTGCCCTCAGCGGCAGGGAAACAGGTGGATGAGTCCGGCACCAAAGTGGATGAGTATGGAGCCAAGGACTATAGGCAGCAGATGCCGCTGAAGGGTGACCATACTTCCAGGCCCCTCTGGGTGGTAAGCATAGCCGAAAAGTCTGGGTGGCAGCTAATCTTGGACACTCACACCTCCAAAATTTAAGAGTCAGGAATGCTGCTTTCTGAAGCAGCTGGGGCTGTACGTGCAGCTGGTGTTACCTGGGCATTCGTTCTCCATTTCTCCACAGCCCACCGCACAGTGGCAAATGCCAGATAACTCAGCAGGTAAAGGCTCTTGGTGTCAAGAGTGAGGCCTGAATCTGTACCAGTACCCACATGGTAGGATGAGAGAACCGGCTCTGGCAATGTTGACTTTCAACATTGGAACTGTGGCATGCATATACTCACACATACACCACATCCAATCAATCAATCAGTGTAGCATTTCTTTATTTTTTATTGATTTTTATTGAGCTCTACATTTTTCTCCTCTCCCCTCCCTGCCTCTCCCCTCCCCTTCAACCCTCTCACAAGGTCCCCATGCTCCCAATTTATGCAGGAGATCTTGTCTTTTTCTACTTCTCATGTAGATTAGATGTATGTATGTCTCTCTTAAGGGTCCTCATTGTTGACTAGGTTTTCTGGGATTATGATTTGTAGGTTGGTTTTCTTTTCTTTATGTTTAAAAACCACTTATGAGTGAGTACATGTGATAATTGTCTTTNNNNAAAAACCACTTATGAGTGAGTACATGTGATAATTGTCTTTCTGTGTCTGGGTTACCTCACTCAAAATGATGGGTTTTTTAGCCCCACCCATTTGCCTGTGAAATTCAAGATGTCGTTATTTTTTTCTGCTGTGTAGTACTCCACTGTGTAAATGTACCACATTTTTCTTGTTCATTCTTCGGTCGAGGAGCATTTAGGTTGTTTCCAGGTTATGGCTATGACAGACAATGCTGTTATGAACATAGCTGAGCACATGTCCTTGTGGTGTGATTGAGCATTCTTTGGCTTTATACCCAAAAGTGGTATTGCTGGGTCTTGAGGAAAGTTGTTTCCTAATTTTCTTAGCAGTAGCCACACTGACATTCCAAACGGGCTGTACCAGCTTGCACTTCCACCAGCAATGGAGGAGTGTTCCCTTTTCCCAACAACCTCTCCAGCATTCTTTATATTTTTTTTGTATGGGCTATGTGCACACATTGTGGAGGTATGCCCATGGGGGTGCTTCTAGAGCCCTGAGATTGATGTCAGGCCATTTTCCTCAACCACTCGTCACCTATTTGCCCAGCTCCCTGCTTTGGCTAGACTGATTGACCTGTGACCTCTCCCCCGCTTCTTCTGCCTGTGTGCCCACCCACCTATCCCCACCCATCCAGCTCTGGTTATACACATGCACTACTGTTCCTGGTAGATCATACACATGCATGACCTAAGCATGAACTCAGATCCTCATGCTTGTATAGCAAGCTTTTTACCCAGCCAGCCATCTCCCCAACCACTGAATAGTTTGTGTTAGGTAACAATTTACTTCCTTGTTTTTAAAAAAGATCTTTTAACTTCTATGTATGTGTGAGTACCTGCATGTATGTGCGCCACACGTGTGTCTGGTTCCCGAGGAGGCCAGAAGAATGTGTTAGATTCCCTAAAACCGGACTAATAGGCTGTTATGAGCGAGCTACCTGTTACAACCATTGGGAATGGAACCTGGGTCTTTGCAAAAGCAACAGTGCTCTAAACCTGAGCCATCTCTTTAGCCCCTTTTCAAGTTAATGGAAGGCATGTATTTGGTAGCTAAGTTTGATTGACTTAAAATATATAATGTTCTACACACATTTTCACTCTAGCCAAAAGGCAATTTGAAAATTTTAAGTTAGGGAAGATTTCTGTATATGGAACATTGGGAACCTTTTCTCTCTACTCTTCTATATCTAATTAAAATACTAGGACCCTACAGTTTCCTGAATGACTGGTTGCAAGAATATCTTTACCAGTCAACAGCTTATCTTTTTTGATAATGACATGAGAGCCTAGTGGTCTCTGCAGCCCATTAATATCCTTGCCTATTGTGTTCACTTGATGTTTTTAGGCTCCTGATGGCCACATTTTTCTGGAAGCCTTCTCTCCAGTTTACAAGTATGCCCAAGACTTCCTGGTGGCAATTGCAGAGCCAGTGTGCCGGCCTACTCATGTCCATGAATACAAGCTAACTGCCTACTCCCTCTACGCAGCTGTCAGTGTTGGGCTGCAGACCAGCGACATCACTGAGTACCTCAGAAAGCTCAGTAAGACTGGAGTCCCTGATGGAATCATCCAATTTATTAAGGTGAGTTGCTAGTGGTTCTAACTGCCTTCATAATGTGGCAGTGGTGTGCTTAGGTACTGATATTGCCATCAAAATGATTGGCTTGTTTCTCCTTTGGTAGCACAGTAGCTGATTGCCTAGCTGCTTCTGCTTTGGATCCAGTTGTGGTTCTGACTGAGGCTATGCTTCCTGTGAGTTGTTCCTAGCCCTGGGATATTAATTCAGGTCCAGTCTAACAAGGGTTATTTGGAAAAACAGCTCTGAATGGGTATTGCTAGAGACCACATTTATAAGTATATATGTATGCTTGTATGTGTATATATACAAATTTTTTTGAAATCCTAATCCCAATATACCTGAATTTGGTAAGACTAAATGAGGCCATAAGAGTGAGACATCACAGTCAGGAAGATGCTTGTCTTTATTAGGAGACATCATACAGCTGTCATAAGTCTCTTCTTCATGGGACTATGTAGAGAGAAGGTGGCTCTCTACCAGTCAGGAGACCTTGACACAAACTCCATCATCTGGGCCTGGTCTCTAGAACTGAGATAATAAATCTTTGTATGGGTTGTTGGTGGCTGGCTATTATAGGTAGTGAGCTCCATTTAAGGTTAAATACTTACTCAAGACCCATGGTAAATGAATTGTACTAGGGAAAGTCAGAACTTTAAATGTTGAAGTGAGGAGGGTTCCAAGGGAGTAACAGTTGAATCAAAGAAGCGGGACGGTGAGTAGTTTTGTTACCATTAGCAAATCTGAAAGGGCTCCACATTTTACGTCTGTAAGCAGAATACCATGGCATCCACTCCCAGAGAAGCTTTGGACTCCGCAGAGTTCTCTGCTGTGTTGTTGTGACATAGAGGGTTGCCCAAGGAGAATGCACCAGAGCTAGGTCCAGTCTCCGAGTTACCATTACCAACACACAAATGATAGGATTCCTTCCAGCAGATTGGAACCTGAGAGGATTTACACTATATTCCCTGTCACCAAGAAGCTTACATTGTGCTGAGCATGGTGGCACATGCCTCTGATCCCAGCTGTCCAGGGACAAGAACTGAAAGTTCAAGGCTAGGCTGGTCAATTTATTAGAGCTTGTCTCAAAAGTTAAAAATAGAGGTGGAAGTGATTAGGGATGTAGCTTCATGGTCTTGAGTTCATTTGCCAAGAGAAAGGGTTTCTCTATGTACCCTTAGCTGTCCTGGAACCCCCTCTGTAGATCAGCCTGGATTTGAACTCACAGAGATTGATCTGGTTCTGCCTCCCAGGTTCTGGGATTAAAGGCATGTACCACCCCGCCCAGTTGGGAAAATGAGAACTTTGGTGGGAAGGCCTAAACCGTTTGAACTGACCTTGTGTAGCAGGTACTGCTGAGTGCGCACTGTGTGCCTGATGACTTCTGGGAGCTGTTTTAGTTTTGGTGAGGCAGGATGAGCCTCCAGATCAGGATGGGGGCTAGTGCTTTTTGGCAATGTTTTATAAATAAAAAGCTAGGCATGCGAATTAGGCAGGAGGAGCTTCTTTCATCTCTAAAACAGCTCCCTTTAAGCAGATATGATGGCACATGGGATTTTCCTAAAGCAAAGTCAGCTCTTCACTTGGCTGTGCTAAGGCATGGCATCCTGGGGCCTGAGTTTTGCTGGTGTTCTCTCTCTTGCAGTTGTGTACTGTCAGCTATGGGAAAGTCAAGCTGGTCCTGAAGCACAACAGGTAAGAGGAGGTAGGAGGCATCGCCCTCTGATGCCAGGGAGGAGGAAGGACTGTGGGTAGGGGATGGGCTCAGGCTCTGCTTGAGACAAAAATGGAAAATTGAGAGAGTCCCTCACCCTGTAGTCTAGTTGACTTCTTCCAGCTGATAATCAAGAATTCTAGCTGAGCGTGATGGTGCACACCTTTAATCCCAGTGTTTGGGAGGCAGAAGCAGGCTGATTTCTGAGTTCGAGGCCAGCCTGGTCTTACAGAGTGAGTTCCAGGACAGCCAGGGCTACACAGAGAAACACTGACTTCAAAACAAAACAAAACAAAAAAAAAACACAAAAAAATTCTAAAAGTTAAAATTTGCATACAATAGTAGTTTTTTTATATAGATGTTTCAGAGAAGAATGTTAACAAAGCAGTGATCATACTCAGACTGCATGCATTTATGATTTGCGTTCAGCCGTACTCCTTTCCCAGTGCAAACCTTCCTGCTGCTGACAGGATCTCCTGTGACTCTCAGCATGTTATGTCTTCACTTGTAGCTACTATCTTTGATTTGACAAAGGTATGGGAAGTCATTATGAGGCTATAATTTTCAGATCATCTAATTGAATTAGATGCAGAATGTTCTGGAAGTGGTGTGCCAGTCAGTAGGGACTTCCCTCTTTCCTGCTTGTAGGTACTTTGTTGAAAGTTCCCACCCTGATGTCATCCAGCATCTTCTTCAAGACCCTGTGATCCGCGAATGTCGCTTGAGGAACGCGGAGGGGGAGGCTGCGGAACTCATCACAGAGACTTTCACAAGCAAATCTGCTGTGCGTGAGCTCCTGGGTTACCTGGGGGCTGGGAACTTAGACCTCAGTTCTCCTGTAAGCCAGCACTGGCAGGCTAGCCGTCCTGCTGCTGTTGCCCCTTACAGCATCAGTTCATGGCTGATAACAAGGCTCAGAGTCCCATACTGCCTTTCTCTTCCAGATTTCTAAAACAGCAGAAGGCAGTGGCGGGCCCTCTACCTCCCAGGTGGTAGATCCACAGGCCAAATCTGACATCCCCAAAGACCTGTTTGATTTTTATGAGCAAATGGACAAGGATGAGGAAGAGGAAGAAGAGACCCAGACGGTCTCCTTTGAAGTCAAGCAGGTTAGTGAATGCTTCCTGGTTTGTTTACCAGTCCAGCCATGTGTCAGCACCCTCTACTCCGAGAGAAAGGGATTCCTGTACGTTTCCAATTTTGTGTGTGGCCCATGATATTCTCCTGAGGTGATGATGGTCTGAATGTCCTTCCTGGGGCTAGGAGGCTGGTTTCCACAGGATCCATTTTGGTTCTGATTAAAGTTCATTTTGAGGAGACCAGGGATGGTGTTCTCTTGGTAGAATAACTATCCTAGCATGTCTAAATCTCTGGGTCCTGTCACTAGCACCATATAAACTGGATGTGGTAGTGTATATCTGAAATCTGAGCCTGGAAAGGTGGAGGCCAGGAGGAGTCAGCAGTTCAGGGTCATCCTTGACTACACAGTGAATTTAAGACTGGCCTGGACTAGATGCCACTTGTCTCATAAAAACCAAAGCAATGAGAAAAAACCAACCAACTAAACAAAAAAATTAGTTTTTCCTGCATTCTTAGTTTGTGCTGTTTTTCTTTGCTAACCTTCTTGTTAACAAGCAAAATTTGAAATTGTGTTCATCCAGATAAAACTCCAGATATTGATCATGAGGCCTTTTTGAATGTTGTCTTGAATGCGTTTTGGAGTTGATATTATCAAGTGTCCTCTGCTGGCTCCTAGGAAATGATCGAGGAACTGCAGAAGCGCTGCATCTACTTAGAGTACCCTCTGCTGGCAGAATATGACTTCCGGAATGATTCTCTCAACCCTGACATCAACATTGACCTGAAGCCCACAGCCGTGCTCAGACCCTATCAGGAGAAGAGCCTGCGGAAGATGTTTGGAAATGGGCGAGCACGCTCCGGAGTCATCGTTCTTCCCTGTGGTAAGTGAGGCCAGAGTGGAGGAGGCTCCGCCTTTGTCTGCTGGCTGCCTACTGCCCTACTCAGTGTGTCTCCCTGCTAGCACCCTGCCTGTGAATGGCCATGGTCAGACCACTTCCTGGTTCTGGACTGAACTGATATTTATTGAAGTGCTTGCTTTGTGCCACCCTTAGTCAAGGCCCTGCGGGTATATCAGAGCTCATTCAGTTGGCGTAGAGAATGGCTGTGAATGGCTCCATTAGGGAACCTGTGAAGTTCTGACTAATAATGGAGGTGTCAGAGAAACATGGAGCGTGCTGTACGAGTAGACAGCAGTGCTGGCGGTGCTGCTGGGCATGTAGCACAGTTCCTCACCCAGTGAAGAGAGTCTTGTAAAATGTAATCTGGAGGCTACTTCTCCAGAAGTGTTGCTTGTTTCTGGATGGCTTGTGATGGGTGTGAGGAAAGGCAGCAGACACACACATTTGCACACATGCATCCCCTTTCGTCAGACTTCACAGTTCAGTGTCAGGTCTACGTAGGTTCACAACCAGAGGCCATTACCGGTTCATCTGGGAACTCCAACCTGGACACAGTTTGCAGAGATGGGTCTCTGCCTTCAGTTCTCTTCAGAAAGCTTCATGGGTTATGTCAGAGATAAAGGTGAAATTGTTGAACAGTTTGAATTTTTTTTACCTTAATCTTCTAATGGAAGGCGAAACTAAAGAAATTCAAAGAATTTTGTCTTCTCTGACTTTGCCAGGAGTGTGCACACTTTGTGCTTTCCTGGGCCTTGATTGTCCTGTTACTTTAAAGCTGTCATTTGCCTACAGTGTGTTCTGGGTACCTGTGACCATGGGCAAATGCTCTTCACTCCAGCCCTCTCTTCTTTAAACTGATGGTAGCAGGAGCATCCTTCTCATTGTTGGGTCTAATATTTTACCATTTATGTGAGATACATATAAGGAGCTACCGAAGGGCCTTCTACTAATTCTCATAAACAAGTACCAAGTGGGTCATCTCTTTATGAAGAAAGCAGCCTGAAGCAGTAAGTGCCCTACAGATACTGTCTCTGAGGACCAGTTTATGGATTGTGCCTAGATTCTGGTCCTGTTGAGCCATTCTGTCTGTTCCTGACCTTTGTTTCAGTCTGCTGTTGGGTTGCTTGTAGGTGCTGGGAAGTCCCTGGTTGGTGTGACTGCTGCATGTACTGTCAGAAAGCGCTGCCTGGTCCTGGGAAACTCGGCTGTGTCTGTGGAGCAGTGGAAAGCCCAGTTTAAGATGTGGTCAACCATTGATGACAGCCAGATCTGCCGCTTCACCTCGGATGCCAAGGACAAGCCCATTGGCTGCTCGATTGCCATTAGCACTTATTCTATGCTGGGCCACACCACCAAAAGGTCCTGGGAGGCTGAGAGAGTGATGGAGTGGCTCAAAACCCAGGAGTGGGGCCTCATGATCCTTGATGAGGTGCACACCATTCCAGGTAAGGAGGTGGAGGCTGACTGCCTGTTTATACAGATAAAAGCTGACCCATTGGGGGTTGCAGGTGACTGCTGTATATTCTACCTACTGACTAGCAAAGCTTTGACATATTCACAAAGCCTGATGGGATGGCACTGGGAGGGGGGTGTACCCTCACCATGATCTAGCTTTAGAACATCTGCGTCTCCATTTTCAGTCAGTCCTTATTTTCCTCTGCATTCTAAGCCAACCCACGCTGCGTTCTGACAATAGATCAGTGGTTCTCAACCTTCTTAATTCAATGACCCTTTAATACAGTTCCTCATGTTGTGGTTACCTCACAATAATGATATAATAAAATAGAATGATAAAATTAATATTACTGCTACTACTACTATTGTGGAGAAAGGGTTTTTCTGTGTAGCCCTGGCTATCCTGGAACTTGCTCTGTAGACCAGACTGGCCATAAAATTGTTTTTGTTGCTACTTTATAACTATATTTTACTGCTGTTATGAATCATAATGTAAGTATCTGATATGCAGGATATTTGATATGTGGCCCCTGTGAAAGGGTCATCTGACCCCAAAGGGGTCACAGCCCGCAGGTTGAGAACCACTGTTCTAGATGGACCCTTTCTAGGAGTTTTCATATAAAAGAAACAATACAGTACTTATTTTCCTGTATCTGTCATGTCATCTTGTGTCATAACAGTGGTGTGTTCCTTTTACTGATAGACAGTGCTCTAAGCAAATGCTTCTCTTGAGTTTTGGTGGTGGTGGTGTTGTACTGTTGTGGTTGTTGATTTTTGGAGATGTGCTCTTTCTGTATTGCCCAGGCTGGTGTCAGACTCCTGAGCTCACAGGGACCCTTCACCTGAGCTCCTGAGTAACTGTGACTGTTAGGTATGAGTCAGCATGCCTGGCTAGGCAGCTTTTCTTGAGAAGAGAGGTTAAGGAAGACCTCTGGTCGAAAGCAGAGATTCTTCTACTTTAGAGAGACATTTTTTAAAATTTTGTTTTATTTTATGTACATTGGTGTAAAGGCGTCAGATCCCCTGAAACTGGAGTTACAGACAGTTGTGAGCTGCCATGTAGGTGCTGGGAATTGAACCCAGGACCTCTGGGAGGTCAGACAGTGCTCTTAACCGCTGAGCCAACTTTCTAACCCAAGACAGGCATTTTTACAGAGAACATTCAAAACACTTTTTGGTGTCTTTTTTATATGATGAGAGCTCTTCCAGGGTCTGTATATGTCTGAAGATAACTAGAGATGCTAATAGAGGTGCTCATAGACGGTCCAGCAGAGGTTGGATGTCTTTGAGAAGGGAAAACGACAAGGTACTGGCCTTGTGGTAAAGACCTTGGCATGCTTCAACATTGGGGGCAGCCAAGTGTCCCCAGAGAAGTTCTGAGAGAGCAGTCAAGGCTGCCCCGGTGCAGGTACCAGAGCAGCTTCAGGACTCGTGGACCCTGGTGGAGATGTGGCTTATACCGTTCATCTCTGAGGAAGAAGCCTGGAGAGTCACCTGAGCTGACTTACAATAGGAATCACTCTGGCTACTGAGCATAAGTACTTTGGGAACAATGAAAGAATTAGACTTATGGAGTCCAAGGCTTGAGCCAGGGAGAACACAGTAAGATGAAGACAATCTGATTGGACAGGCCACAGAGATCCAATGAACAGGTTAGATGTGAGGGCAGAAAGAAAGGCGAAATCAAGGATGAGACTAAGGCTATGGTTTGAGTGAAGGAAGTTTAGCAGGGAGTTCACTGAAATAAGATAGCTTTGGAAACAGCATGCTACCTACCAAGGGACAGCCGGGAGTCTGGTAGACTTTAGACATACTGATTTGCATTGTCAGATGAGTTCAGGCAATGACCAGAAAGTTAGGAAACAACATTAGCAAGGATATTCACATGCTGTGTCTGCACTAACGGTGTAAGCATCGTTAGCCATCAGGGAAATGATGATTAAGATACAGGATGTCACTTTACTCCAAATAGAGTGGCTAAAATGAGAATCCTGGCATGACCAGTGCAGAGGAGATTTTAGATCAGAGGTATTTCAGAGTGGATGGTTGCTCTGTAGAACAAACCAATATCCACTGTAAAATCACAGCATGATTTTTCTGTACTGTTGGAAATGAGAACAGATTTATGTAGAAATATCTATACTTGAATGTTTCCATAGCAACTCTATTCATAATCTCCAAAATTCCGTGGGGGGATGTTTAGATAAGCAGACGCCAGCACATCTGTACACCGGAACACAACTTGTCAGTAAAGAGGAATTAACATGCAATAGCTTGTCTAAGTTTCAGGGCATGGTGCTGAAAGAAGCGTGTGGTTACACATACATGACGTTGTCAAAAGATATCATCATGTTAGTGAACAGGCCAGTGGTTGCTGAGGCAGCACTCAAGGAGGACACTAATGACCAGCATATTAGGCAGTTTTGAGGGAGCAATAAATTGATCTATGTCCTGATTTTGGTGTAGGCATACAAATCTATCTATCTGTCTGTCTGTCTGTCTATCATCTATCTATATTATAGTTCATGGAACTGATACCCCTTCCCTCTCACATTTATTTTCTAATAATTTAGAAACTCAACCTTCAAGAGTATGGGTATCAGGTCTGCCAGGATTAAAGCTGATGGTGTAGAAAGTTGTGTTTTAAATGAGTTTAAGATTGTTCTACAGTAGTTCCCTTGGGCTGGGTATGAAGCCTGGGAGGGCTGAGAGTGTACTTAATGCATGCTACTGTTCTTAACTGAAATCTCAAATTCAGGGGTGTGAGAGCCTAGTATCAGGTCATAGGCCTAAAGTTCATAGTGTGGTCTCTGTTCTCTGGTCTGGTTCCCAACATCACTGGTTTGTCTTTGGGTATTAAAAGTGAAACCAAGCTTTGAGTTCAGGCCTTTGAGTGTATCGTGTAAGCGTTCCTGTGTTGAGCCAGGTGATGGTGGTGCCTGCTTTTAATCCCAGTACTCAGGAGGCAGAGGCAGTGGATCTTTATGAGTTTGAGGTAAACCTGGTCCAGAGAGTGAGTTCCAGGACAGCCAGGGCTATACAGAGAAACCCCTGTCTCACAAAACAAAACACAAACAAACAAAACAACAGAAAGGAAGGAAGGAAGGAAGGAAGGAAGGAAGGAGAGGGAGGGAGGGAGGGAGGAAAGGAAGGAGAGGGAGGGAGGGAAACTTCACCCAGAGGGAGGAAGGTGATGCCATTTATGTGAAATTCAAGGAGAAGGCAGACTTCTTTGACTGCAGAAGTTAGGATGGTGGTCTCTGTTGACAGAGGGGTGATGTTGTGCTTAGTACTCCATCTGTGACTGTGAAGGGTCCTCTCAGTACAGCGTGCCTCACTCACCTGGGGTAGTTTTGGTGGCTTCCAGAAATGGCCTAGAGGATGCAGATTTGAAAAAATTCAGATCAAGTTCTCCCTTGTCCCTGTTACCTATTGTGCCTCCCAGGCCCACTCTGTGTTGTACTTGTTGCCTGGGTCTCTAATACTCCTCTTAGTAAAGGAAAGCCTGGGGGATCCTTTGCTGTTACTTTTTTGGGTCAGCAATCATTGCTCAGAGATAACCATGACATGAACACTTTATTTGCTTGTGCCTCCTTTTGTGTTTTGCTATAATTTTTGTTGTGTTTGCCTATATAAGTTTTCAAAAATTGTTTTTGTGTATTATGATACTTAAAACTGATCATTTACTTGGAGTCTGTTTGTCCTGTTCTTCTACGACTCTTTTGTTTGATTTGTCTTTTGGAATATTCTGGCCTCTTCATCTTCCAGTTGGGTGGATTGAGAGGTCCTTCTGTCTATGTGTTGCTTTTATTGGTTAATGAATAAAGAAACTGCCTTGGCCTGTTAATAGGGCAGAACTTAGGTAGGTGGGGAAAACTGGACTGAATGCTGGGAGAAGGAAGGCAGAGTCAGAGGGAAGCCATGGATCTTCCGCCTGAGACAGACACTGGGAACATTACCCGGTAAGCCACTGCCATGTGGCAATACACAGATTAATAGAAATCGGTTAAATTAATATGTAAGAGTTACCCAATAAGAAACTGAAGCTATTGGACCAAGCAGTGATTTAATTATTACAGTTTCTGTGTGATTATATCGGGTCTAAGCTAGTGGGGCAGCCAGGAACCAACAAGCGGCCTCCCTTCTCCAATAATTGGGTTTCTTTTTAGAGTATCATTGGCCCCATCTTTAATTATATTATAGAATATACATGACACTGTGTGTACTGAAGATTGAAGCCAGGGTTTCATGCTTGTGAAGCGTATACTCTTCCACTGAGCTATACCTCCAACTCCATGAGTTAAACATTTTTTTCCTCCTTTGGAAGAGCAGGCAAGCCAGGTTTTATTGAGAAGTAGAATAACAGCTCCCTGTGGGGTGTGGGGGTGGGCTGTCCTCAAAATGTGTTGCCCAGCCCAAAACTCTTTAACAAAATTATATTTACTTTTGAGGAGAGCATGTGTATGCCATGTTCAGGGTGTGGAGGTCAGCGGAAGCTGATTCTCTCCTTCCACCGTGTTGATCCCAGACTTTGAATTCAGGTCATTAGGCCTGGCAGAAAGTGTTTTCACCTGCTAAGCCATCTCATTGGTCACCCAACTTAAAACATCTTAATCTTCTTCCAAAGTGTTAAAAGTTTTAAAAGCTGTGGCCATGGAAACCTACAAATTGGAGGACCAGGGTTCAAGTCTCAGGAACCCACAAACACGCTGGATGTGCTAAAGTTTATCTATAATCTTAGCACTCCTGTCCTGTGGGAAGACAGAAAGTGGCAGCAACAGAATCCCTGGCATATGCAATAGTACATCACAAAAAGACCCTGCCTCAGACAAGGTGGAGAATGAGGTGGTCTTCTAATGTCCACACATGTGCTGTAGCAGGTGGGTAGCTGCAGTCACACACATAAGCACACCCACACAAGAATTTTACAAAGTTGTTTCCCATTTATTTGTTTATTTGATAAAATCAGAAATTATAGGCAGGCGGTGGTGGTGCATGCCTTTAATCCCAGCACTCAGGAGGCAGAGGCAGGCNGAACTTAGGTAGGTGGGGAAAACTGGACTGAATGCTGGGAGAAGGAAGGCAGAGTCAGAGGGAAGCCATGGATCTTCCGCCTGAGACAGACACTGGGAACATTACCCGGTAAGCCACTGCCATGTGGCAATACACAGATTAATAGAAATCGGTTAAATTAATATGTAAGAGTTACCCAATAAGAAACTGAAGCTATTGGACCAAGCAGTGATTTAATTATTACAGTTTCTGTGTGATTATATCGGGTCTAAGCTAGTGGGGCAGCCAGGAACCAACAAGCGGCCTCCCTTCTCCAATAATTGGGTTTCTTTTTAGAGTATCATTGGCCCCATCTTTAATTATATTATAGAATATACATGACACTGTGTGTACTGAAGATTGAAGCCAGGGTTTCATGCTTGTGAAGCGTATACTCTTCCACTGAGCTATACCTCCAACTCCATGAGTTAAACATTTTTTTCCTCCTTTGGAAGAGCAGGCAAGCCAGGTTTTATTGAGAAGTAGAATAACAGCTCCCTGTGGGGTGTGGGGGTGGGCTGTCCTCAAAATGTGTTGCCCAGCCCAAAACTCTTTAACAAAATTATATTTACTTTTGAGGAGAGCATGTGTATGCCATGTTCAGGGTGTGGAGGTCAGCGGAAGCTGATTCTCTCCTTCCACCGTGTTGATCCCAGACTTTGAATTCAGGTCATTAGGCCTGGCAGAAAGTGTTTTCACCTGCTAAGCCATCTCATTGGTCACCCAACTTAAAACATCTTAATCTTCTTCCAAAGTGTTAAAAGTTTTAAAAGCTGTGGCCATGGAAACCTACAAATTGGAGGACCAGGGTTCAAGTCTCAGGAACCCACAAACACGCTGGATGTGCTAAAGTTTATCTATAATCTTAGCACTCCTGTCCTGTGGGAAGACAGAAAGTGGCAGCAACAGAATCCCTGGCATATGCAATAGTACATCACAAAAAGACCCTGCCTCAGACAAGGTGGAGAATGAGGTGGTCTTCTAATGTCCACACATGTGCTGTAGCAGGTGGGTAGCTGCAGTCACACACATAAGCACACCCACACAAGAATTTTACAAAGTTGTTTCCCATTTATTTGTTTATTTGATAAAATCAGAAATTATAGGCAGGCGGTGGTGGTGCATGCCTTTAATCCCAGCACTCAGGAGGCAGAGGCAGGCGGGTCTCTGTGAGTTCGAGGCCAGCCTGGTCTACAAGAGCTAGAGCTAGTTCCAGGCCAGGCTCCAAAGCTACAAAGAAACCCTGTCTTGAAAAACCACCAAATAAATAAATAAATAAATAAATAAAAACAAAGGAGGAAGAAAATGAAAGTTGCTTCTTGATGAAAGTAAGTCTCATTGGTATTGTTGGGTGTTTTGTTTTGTTGAGATGGGTCTCACTCTGTAGTCCTGGCTGTCTTGGAACTAACTATATAGAACAGGCTGGCCTCAAACTCTGAATGATCCGCTTGTGTCTGCTTCCAGAGTGCTGAGTCTAAAGGCATGTACTACCACGCCTGATTTAATTGGTATCTTTGTGGGAAGCAGAGAAGAAGGATGCTTAAGTAAACTAGTGACTGAGCTTCATCATTCCCGTAAGCTCTGTTTGTTCTCTGGTTTGAGGGGGAATGGTAGAAGGCAGAGCAGAGCTGGCTTCCTCTCTACACCCACATCCCAGCTTCCCTAGCTGTAACCTAGGGACAAGCTTCAGGATGAATGATTTGTATGGCTTGAAGTCAAGTCATATTTGCTACTGCTGTCTGGACTCTAGACAGTGTTGGTAAGAGAATTCTGGCATTTGTGAACTTGGAACTCCTTGAAGTCATTTATCCCTTGTTCTCCTTTCTATCTTTCAGTAGTTCTAAAAGCCATGCTGAAATACTCTTGCTTTGTTGTTCTTGTCTGGAACCAGAGTTAAGCTCTCTAGTCCCAGGGTCAGCCATATGGTGCGGCAGATCAGTGCCAAGCTTCAAGCTGTGTGTGGTACCTTCTCAGTGTAGGAAGTGATGATATGAATCTTCCCTTTGTCCACAGCCAAGATGTTCCGGAGGGTGCTGACCATAGTGCAGGCCCACTGTAAGCTGGGTTTGACTGCAACTCTTGTTCGGGAAGATGACAAAATCGTTGACTTAAATTTCCTGATTGGGCCCAAGCTTTATGAAGCCAACTGGATGGAGCTGCAGAACAACGGGTACATCGCCAAAGTCCAGTGTGCCGAGGTATTTGCACCCCTGGGTGGTTTGCGAAGTGAGGATTCCTCCAATGGGAGGAGTCTCCATTCCTCATGGGCAGACAAACAGTCTAAATGAGCATGCCGTACCATAACCATACCATAGTCCCTTGATAGGTGAGCCATACCTCAGAGTAAAGTGCAGTGGACTCCTCTGACTCTGCCATGTGGTAAAGTCAGTAAGCCAGTACAGACCATGTCTCTGCACAGTTCACTTCCTGCTCCTCCTGTGACGAACTCTGGGTACTCTGTCCACCTTTGCCCTGAAGGATTGCTGCAGCAGCCTATATGGGCAACCACTTAAACTAATTCCAGTGCCAAAGTCCTAAGAAAATAGATTAGTCCTTATGGTGTTATTTCTGAGGACACATTTTTCTAATACTGTTTTCTAGTGAATACCTGCACAAGTGTGTGCTAAAATCCATAGTCAAAGGTAAGTCTCTGAACGAATGACAAAACCATCCATCTTAGTACTTTAACATGACTGCCACTCAACAGCCAGAGTAGGGTGGCTCCTGTGAAAGAGCAGGAAGGGACTCATCTCATCTCTTATTGAGAAGAGCGTGAGAAACTTGTAACATTTGCTGTGTTGAAAACAACACTCCCGTTTGGTTTGTCTGTTAGCACGCTTCTACAGTGCAGTGTGTTGCTTACTGCCTGGCAGCGCTTCCCTCGTTTCCCCTGCCCAGTGGGGCAGTCGCTGGTATGGAACTTGTGTTATACTTGTCGAGCACCCTACCCACCTAGCCATCCTGCCAGCCCTGCAGTATTTTCTTGATCATGCATGTAGCTGTAGTTCATTCCTTTGAATTACTGTGTAGTAGTCGTCGTGCATACAATGTGCCCCAATTTGATGTATAACTAAATACTACCTAGCAAAAGAAAACCCTTTTTAGTATTGGCTGATGTTTTGACTTAGTAAATTGTTTTTATAAGGGTTTTGTTACCTGTTTGGTGACAAAGCTCTTGCCTGGCATGTGCGAGAGAGACTCTGGGTTCATCTCTACCACACACACGCACAGGCCTACCCATTTATTAGAGTATAATTTATGACTGAGGATTGAGGTTCAGTTAACAGGGAGGAATGAAAGCTGCTAACACCATGATGCTGTATAGTAACAGCAACAGACGGCTTTCCACTCTCCCAAGAGTCTGATGTGCTGCTGGTCCTCCAAGAAGGAAGGAGTTTCCGTGCAGTACTGATCTGTTTTTGGAGGTCTGGTCTAAGTGGAGGGCTCTGTGCAGTACTGGTCTGTGTGTGGAGGTCTAGTCTAAGTGGAGGGCTCTGTGCAGTACTGGTCTGTGTGTGGAGGTCTGGTCTAAGTGGAGGGTTCTGTGCAGTACTGGTCTGTGTGTGGAGGTCTGGTCTAAGTGGAGGGTTCTGTGCAGTACTGGTCTGTGTGTGGAGGTCTGGTCTAAGTGGAGGGTTTCTGCTTTCTCACACTAGCAGCTCCATGAAAATATTTCCTCACATATGATTATATTTAAAAATCTTTGTTAAATAGTTTGCAGTTCAATACTGAGTATTAATTTTTCTTTTTAAATTATTTTGTTTGAGTGTTTGCCTGCTTGTTTGTCTGTATACCACATGTATGCAGTGCCCTTGGAGGCCAAAAGAGGGCTTTGACTCCCCTGGGACTGAAGTTAGACAGTTGTTAGCTGCCATGTGGGTGCTAGGAATCAAATTCAAGTCCTCTGGAAGCCGTATATTGTCTTTGACTTTTATCATGAATGCATGTTAGATTTTATTAAAGACTTTTTCTGAATTTAGTGAGTTGATTGTATGATTTTGTCTTTAAGTCATTTATATGGGCTTATTACATTTATTGACTTAGATATGTTGAACCATCCTTGCATCTCTGAGATAAAACCAGCTTGATTATATTAAATAATTTTTTTGATAAATTCCTAAAATCAGCTTGTATCTTAGTAAAAACTTTTGTGGCTGTGTTTATCAATGATATTATCCTATAGTTTTTTAATGTTTATTTATTTATTTATTATGTATACAATATTCCATCTGTGTGTATGACTGCAG
>LOEQ01001138.1:222049-251298 GCA_001685075.1 Bramus lutescens | reverse complement strand
GAGGGGGAGGGAATTGGGAGGAGGGGAGGAGATGGAAATTTTTAATTATAATAACAAAAAATGATTAAATATATATATACCTGTGAGTTTTTTAAGTCCCAAGTAATTCTCAACTTTAATGACCTGACTGAGCATGTGTACAAAGAGACTCCCTTTCAAATGGAATTCTTCTGTTGACCCAGCCCACCCAACTTTTTAAAACTATTTATTATGTATATGTGTTTTTTTATTGTGTGTTAGTGTTTTGCCTGCATGTATGTATGCACACTACTTGCATGGCTAGTGCTATTGGGATCCAGAAGAGACTATTGTGTCCCTTGGAACTGGAGTTACAGATGGCTGTGAGCCACCATGTTCATTCTGGGAAACGAACTTGTCTGCCATCACTCCATCTTCCAGCCTCTTTCTTGTTGGGTCCACTTTATAGCACTTTCTTATAGGTGTGTCTGCCTGATCTTCCACTCTGAGGCCTGCAGGTTGCTGTGCCTCAGACCTGTGAACAGAAGCTGCTGGTTTGAGATGGCTGCCATGTGGGGGTAGGCAGGATTCCAGGGCTCAGAGAGCATGCAGGAGAAGCCTCAGAGTTGCTGGATACCCTCATTTGTAAAACACTAGGAGAGAGTCTCCAGGATAATAGATGCTTTATACAGCTCCAGGATTCCAGGGCTTTAGAGTCTTTATGGCTTGGATGACAGACATGCACTTGTCTATTTTTACAGGTTGGCGTTCCAGGTTTAGCTCCCATCAAATCCTTTTTTGAAAGGTGATTATAAATAGCTCTAGTAGCTAGTTTCTGTTCCTGGGATAAAACACCCTGACCAAGGCAATTCATAGAAGGAAAGGTTTAATTGGGGTTTTAGTTCCAGAGGGGTAGGAGTCATGGCAGGGAGGCATGGGCACAAGCAGCAGGCATGGTGCCAGGAGCAGAATGCTGAGAGCTCATATCCTTTACAGTAAGCACAAAGCATACTGGAAATGACACATGTCTTAAAACTCCTGGTGACACAGTGTTTCTAACAAGGCCATGCCTCCGAAACCTTCCCAAATAGAATTACTAGCTGGGGACCAATATTCAAATATATGAGCCTATGGGGGGGCGGACATTCTCATTCAATACCACAATGGCAAACTGCCTTTTCTTAGAGATTAGCACAGACATGGTCTGTGTGTGAGCCAGAAGGGAAGGAGCAGACCTTGTTTTATGCTAAAACAAGGTTTCATTAGCTTAGAAACTGATCTATGACAGGACCACTCAAGGATTATGAGGGAAATAAACTGGTCACTCCAGGAGTCACTCTGGAGCATCTCCATCATACTGAGTAGATGTATCTTTCCTCTAAAGGGTTAGCCTTGCCTTATTTGTCATGGCCACTAAAATTCAGGAGAGACAAGAATGGAGAAGCAGCACTAAAATCCTTGTACCACTTAGCACTTATTCACCCAAACGTTTAAGGCTCAAGTGGGCAAAAATCATGTTCGTAATAACACTTACTGAAGTGTTAATGAAATGCGTGTTTCTGTGGCCAGGTTCGTTGTTGCCAGCATGGGAGCAGAGAGTCCTGCTGTATTTACTGACTGGCTTGTTAGCTTTGGAATATTATCAGAAACACTGTGCAGATGGATTCTTGATGAATTGTGCCATTATTAAGTGAATGCAAATATTAAGATGTCTTGATTAATAAAGCTGTTTACAAAGCTTGTGTATAGGCTTAGGTAACCAAGCTTATTGTTTAGTTGGTTGATGGGTGATTTCCTGCTCCTGGAGAGAATGGTTTGATTTGCCTGGATGTAGTCTGAGTGTCAGATCTTATAATAGGCAAGGCTGGGGTCCATTTCTCCTTCAAATTCATAACCTTGGTTTTTCACTAATTATTGCTGAACACATATATGTATTTATATGGAAATAGATATTCCTAAAAGCATGTTCAGTCCATATAATATTGCTTATATGTATGTTTTCAGGTCTTACCACCTGGTACTGGAAAGCCACTTGGCATGCTCTTCCCTGGGGAAGGTCACTGCTCCTGCTCCCAGCTTTTCTGAGTTGAATAGAGCTCTTTGTGTAGAATTGAGGCCTCCTGGGCTTTCTCCCATCCAATTTGGCACGTTTGTTAGTGTTTATCTTTGTTTAGTTCATGTTTGAGGATTCTTTTGAGTAGAGTGGATTCCACCCAAATCATACCAGCCATGATGTAATGGTAGCAATTTCACTGTACCCAGAGTTTTGATAAAATTATTCAAAAAGGAATTTTCCTTTGTCTAGATGTGAGAACAAACACTGCAAGCTCCACCTTTCCAGCTCATAGTACGACAAAGAGTCATTTTGTAATTTTGCTATTATAATGCAATGTCATTGGAGAGCAGCTATTTTGTAATTGTACCTCTTTGTAATATGGTGTTATCTATATAAACTTCCTTGCAATCTATACTCCTACTGGATGACCTGGCCTTTCAATTCTCCACGGGTTGTAATTTCATTCTGCACCTCTCATTCACTGTTAGGAAGTATTGCCACTTGTCCTGGGGGGAGGCTTACTTGCAGTAATTATTACCTCGGTAACATGACTGTTAACTGCTGTGAGATAAAAGATAAAGCTTGTGAAATTATGGCTGCTAATACTGTTGGTGTTACTTAATTTTTTAAAACATTACAGTATTTCATAAATGAGAACATCTTAAAATATGGTTCACAATTTGCATTTTCTGAATGAAGATAATTTGCTAATTTTAGCATCTTTTTTTTTGTCCCACTGGAGTTATTCCCATAGCACAGCCAGGCATGAATTGATATCAAGACAGTATAGTCACTGTTTCACATAGCGAGCTCTTTTCCTTCAAATGAGGTCAGCTCTAAGTAGGTCACTCTGAATTATAAATATGCTGGATGGTAGTGTGATGCCAATTGCCAGCGACTTCTCTGCTCACAGGTATGAAGATGTAGGTCCTATGAATTATGAATAGTGATGAAGACACATGATGAAACACCCGTGCTCTCAAAGATGCAGCTCTGCTGTGTTTTAACAGATGAGCAGAGCACTGAGTGGGTGAGTCAGTCTCCACTTTGACTCTCATGACTGAGCTGTCCCGCCGGAAGTTCTGAGTTTTAAAATGTAGCCTTGCCACAGAGTGGAGAGCTTGAGCTGCCACAGAACTTCATTGTGTCACTACCCTCCTGCTGGGTTCTGAGTCTTATAAAGTCCACACTGGAACCCAAAGCAGGACCCTCATTCCTATAGTTTCCTTGTATGTGCTCATGGCCCTGCTTATCTGAGTAGTCTAAAATAAATAGACAATTGCACTTATACACTAATTTTATATTCTCCAGGAAGAATTATACACAGAATGACATAAAAGCAGAGTTGGGACCAGATGTGGTATCGGAGAGCAAACTCCTGGGGCATGCCTGTGAGGGCGGTGTTTTCCTAGTCAATGAACTCCTCTCATCGGATGTTCCTGGTGCTTACCATGTCTACAACACTTCATTGGCTTGTCTATAAAAGTGAGGCTCAGAATCAATGAAAGGATGACAACAGAGGCATGCAGAGCAAACCCAAGGGACTCGTAGAAGGTAGGGAAGTGTGGATTTTAATTCAGAAGTTCTGAGAAAACAGCTGTGCAGGAATGCCAACTTTTGATGCGAAGTGGGTCTTGACAGAAGCTCAGATCCTTGATAACTCAGTGCTGTTCATTTTGTCAACACAGAGGCTAGATAAACTCTTGTGGGATTAAGCAAACTGCAGGGCTAAAAATATAGTTTGACATTTCTTGAATGCAGTTGACAAGACTCCACATAAAATTGTATTAGTATTCTTTCCAGTTAAGAGAAGAATTTTTAAGGAAGACTGAGTTCTTTTATTCAAATTCACACCTTAATTTTTGGTTGCCATGGCTTCTAAAAATCATATACAGTTTGGCTTCAAATCTTAAGTGTATGGTATTTGAGCATGAGTGGAAAAATTTTAAAGTATAGAAATAATATTACATCAAAAAGAAAATTGCATTTATGAACTTAAAAACACATAAGAAGCCCCCAAAAGCCAATTACACAGATTCTGCACAATAAGACTTCCACACAAGAGATTTATGATTGCTAACCATATTGCTAATAGCAGCTGGTGTCTTGGAGTGATTCAGTTGGCTGACACATTGTAGCTAATGTATAAGTGGAGAAGTAAGGTTTTATGGAGGAGCAAGGCGTGCAGAGCACAAAATGCCAACAGCCCCTAAGTTTGGGCTGAGGCAGGCATCAAGGCCAGTGCTGATGGCAGGTGGGGACATCTGTAGAAAAAGGCTGGCACGGGGAAGATCATAGGGCTCAGGAAAATGAGCAGTGTTTGATAGAGAGGGAGTTGGGAGGGACTGGTGGAGAAGCAGTGATTGGCAATCAGTAATCACCAAATATTGGAGCTATGTTTAGTGGCAGACTGGTACCTGCAGAGCTGCACAATCTTAGGTCTTCCTTGTCAGGTGCATTGCCAGTCACTGTCCTGAAGCCCATGACTTCTTTGATTTCCCTTTCCTTTGAAAAACATCAATTGTCAGTTTGTTGGGCTCTCATTCTTGCTCTGTTAAGCTTCAGGAAAAACAGTTTACAATGTTCAATCATATTATTTACTCTTTAAAACTAGTAATAATAACAATAATACCCCCCAAATAAAACTCAAACTGCTTCAGTTTGTTTAGTTTTCAAAAACCAGTGCAAAGGGGTGAATGCTTAACCAGGCTGAAACATTCATGGCATTAGTCTTCTGAGAGCATACCCAAATGGCAGCCTTCCTGTGATGTCAATGGTTTACTCCTGAAACAGTGACTCTATAATTTCTAAAGAGGTCTTTTCCCATTTGGGCTTGAAATTCCTGAGGATAATGCGCAGTCAGATAATTACAAGATTTGGTGTCCAACTGTGAGGCATGCAATTCCTCCAGGCCGGTGAATTAGCACTGACACCTTAACCCAAACAGAGCTACTGTTTATCTCAGGAGTGCCTCAGAAAGCAAGACCAATGGCCATGTTCTTATGAATTACTTTGGAATTTTGTGAGAATCGTATTGACAGATGAACTAATGTGAGATGGTTCTTGCATATATCAAAACATCATTTGAATAAGACTTTACACTACCAGGTGCCTGGTGAGGAACAAAGTGCCGGTGTGGAGACAGAAGGTCAAGAGACAAATACAGGCAATGCTCATTTCCACCAGGGTTTCCAGTGTCAAGTCAGAGTCGATGAAAGCATGAGATTATGGCCAAGGGAAGGCTGAGATAGTAACGGCAGATTGTGAATCAGCAGGACCCTGTTACTAACCTGCAAGGCAACATGGCATTCCTGAAGATGTTCCAGGGGTAAAGCTAAACCCTGAGGATATGAAGTTGTCTACCCTCCCAAACCCTAAGTAATGGCTCCTGTCTGTGTCAGCATCCTGGACTCTGCAGCAGCAAGAAAATCCAGTCATATTTTATTGAGCATTTAAATGACTTTGTTTTGATTGTACTTAAATTACACATGTATGCACATTTATATCATCCACAAAAGTAAATAATATATATCCAGTTTCTTCACCTTTCCCCTTCCTTATAAAAATTTATTGAAAAATAAAGGCTAAAGGCAATGACTAAATCCATGAATAAAGTTTGCTCTAAGAAAGGCTACTTTTTAGAACACCAAACATTTCACTTGTACTTAAAGTTTCAGATCTACAACCATCCATCAGTGTTGGGCCTCATCACCCGGCTAGGGTCCTGGTCAGTACTGGAGTTTGGACTGTGCTGTAACAGCCAACACTCTCAATGCCAGTGTGAAAGGAGTTGGGCCCGACAGTTCAGAACTCTTTCTAAATGCTTTTCCCCCGTTGGGCTGTGTGACCCAATTCTATCAGGTACATTTTTTATTATTCCTATTTTACACTTTAAGGCACAGAGTCAGCACAACAATTATTGTATCTAATCAATAATTTTGATGTGCTTTTTAGTGAGGTCTTTTGGATATTGGGTAGTACTCTACAATAGATTTCTTCCACTCAAAATTCAGCATCAATAAATTCAGCATCAATGCAGCTTCATCTCTGGAAATTTGTGGTGACAGCTAGATTTGATGAAACATCTCTGAAGACGATTGCATATATAAACAGAAAATGATAGAGATAATTGTTTTTATTATTAGTAGAATTGGCCTGGAGCTGCATTCAAGTTTCAATTCTGTTGCTTACTAATAAGACCTCAGCCTTTGTTTACTTATTGGTAAACTGATATGTCTTTGGGAACCATCTGGCATGGGACATGTGTCATAATGATCTCAAAAGTGATAGATGTCAGATTATAGGCCTGTGAGATGTTTCAATAATACTGCTTCTTTGGTGAACGTGAGGTCCTGAGTTTGAGTGACAAACATCCACATAAAAAGCCGTGTATGTCTGCACACGCCTACATCCTGGCATTGGGGTATAAAGATAGACAGCATCTGAGAGTTCCCTGGCCAGGCAGCCATGCCTAAACAGTTTACTTGGTTCACTGATGTAGCACAAATAATAACATTATCCCAGAACAAGTGAGAAACCCTTCTGCAAGGCAATAAGACAGTGCAATAGAAAAAGACATGCAAAAGCCTCCTCCAGGCTCTACATGAGTGTACATGGGTGCACACACTCACATACTCGCGTGCAAGCACCATACTCACACACATACCTGTGCACATGCTATAAAATAAATGATAGCTGTTGTTACCATTTTTTTCCCATTTCCTTAGAGAGAAAGTGAGAATACTACTGAGAGAGGTCTTTTGGAATTAACTTAGTAGAGTCCTGTATGGCCCCCTCTGTGAATGTGTGTGCATGTGACATAGGTTTTCAGTGTGTAGCAATCAGCACAGTGAGTTTATGTGTCAGAGAAGAGCACTCAGAACAGTGTGCCCAGTGTGTAGGAAGCTCTTAGATAGTGGCTTCTCTCCTTACCACCTCTGTGGTTTTGATGTGGTCTTGTTCAGTCTAATATGCTATTCTGTCTCTATTGCTACTCTTGTTGATCTATGTTTAGGGAGTTTAAATTAACTTTTTGATTTTTAATTCTTAACTAGGCATGCATGGTGATGTGCATCAGGAAGGCGAGAAGTATGTGTTGGGGTTGTGTCCATATTGGTTTGCAGCATCTAGGGAGCACCCAGGTCTCAGCCCTTGAGTGTAGAGGCTACAGTGGGCTCTGGACAGTCATGAAGGAATCACTGGGATATGTGGGTTATTTGAAACCACTAAAGTGAAAATGGAGCACTGTACTGGAGCTTGAAAGAACAGAGATATGCATGAGAGTAGAGTTTGTGGGTCACCCTGGCAGTTTAGTGCCTTTCAGTTCCACAACAATGGCACAGTGCCCCTTCGTGAGTCCTTCACAATACTTTGCTGACTATGTTTCTTGGCCCCTTGCCCAGTGCTCCTTATAACTCCCCCAACACACTGGATTTGCTCCCGGAGTGGCAGGTGCTTCCATGTCCTTGGGACATCTTTTGCTTTACTTCCTAGACCTGAATGGTATTGGAAAACACAACCCACCTTATGTTTTTTGTTAAGATGTTTTTCTCTGTCATTCAGCCTGTCTCAGCTCTGCATGTGATGCCTATCACATCCATTACTTGGATACTTGTTGAGCAGTTTATAATACCCAGATCTTAACTGCTTTCACAAGCTATTGTATCTTGACCTTGCTTTGTCTCTTCCAGTTGTATCTGTTTGTTGTAGCATTAAGCGTCAGCAAGTGAATACATGAATGAAGTGATAGTTGTAAGATGTGTGAATACTGATCATACTATCATTCTTGTGTATATTCATCTCTGATATCATCGTGCTTCAAATTTATAAAAACAGACTAATATATATTTAGTTGCATGACCTTTCCTTTAGATACTGCAAAATGGCTTTTCTCAAATTAGTTACTGAATCAAAGAATTCAAAACAGCCTTTTCCAGATGATTTTTGTATCCTAAAAATGTCCACACTGGTGCTTTCAATAGATAGTGACTGTCAATCACACCTGAGTCCTGAGCACTGCCCTGTGGACCAGAGATACCTCTGACTCCCACAGCCTCCCTTCTGCCTTGTGGAAGGAAGACAAGACTATCATTTGACAAAACCGGGCTAGGAAATGTTAGAGATGGCTTAGTATAAAACGTTCTGCTAGAGGAGAGAGTGTCTGTTCTCTTTAGTAGTAGATTGAGCACACTCCAATGGAAGTTCACACATCCAACAGTAGCACAAGCTGGTTGCACTGTGGGTTTTTTTTTAGGACAGAAAGGCAGGTCTATAAGGAAGGGGGTGGATCTAAGAGGAGTTGGGGAAGGGCAAATATGATCAAAGCATGTTCTACAGAAATCAGGGATAAAGAAAGCTGCAAATCGAGTGTTCTGGCAGAGTCATCTTGTCCTGCATTTGGGATTATCGTAACCACTCCTCCCGATATACCAACCCAGCCAAATTTTCCTCAAACATTTTCTTGTTTTTATCTTAGGTTGAACCATGTACTTGATTGGGGAGGGTTCCAACATAATTAGGCCAGCTCTCAGTGGCCTGGAAAGAGGTGGGGATCAGAGGAAGGGTAAGGTTGGACAAATGACTGTCTCCATTCTTGGTGCTCCTGGCAGTGGAAGAGGAGAGGCTTGGCTAGCAGCTTCAGGAGTTAGGACGTGAACCAAGGTCAGAATCAAACTACTCTAAGAATCTGGAAAATTCTTGATGAAAGGTGACAGTCTGGAAATATAGGAACAAGAGTTGAAAAAAGAAAGCATTAGCCTAAAAAAAAATCCCGTAAATTATAGAATAATGAGAGAATTCCTGAGCAAGGGAATTCAGAGTTAGTGGGTAGAATGGTAAGCTGAGGCAGAAGGATGAACACAGCCCTCCTGTGAACACCCAGGAACCCCCACCCACCATCGGAATGGGACAGTTTGACCACATTCATGGTTAGGAAGATTAAAATCATAGCTGATTTCAAATGTAAACGTTTTCTACAGAAATGACTAGGTGTGGGGCTGATCACCAGTGATTTCTGTGTGAAAAATGAAGCTCCATGGTTTATGCAAAACAAAGGTGGCCAAAGAAACCAGACTTTTCTCCACACAGACATCCAAGGGGGGCACCAGCCTAGAAAAGAAAGGCAGGGGTATCAACAATCTCAAGAGAAAGGCAAAGGGAGCACCAGCCCAGAGGGAAAGACTTGATCTTGGTAGCAAGTTTAGTCTTTATGGAAAGAATGCCACAAGGCTAGTGTGTTCTAAGGGAACACACCCATGTGTTTTATTATTAAAGCAGTCATGCCTCCATAAACCATATGGCAAAAACATCATATTAGTTCACCAGGTAGGCTCTTACATTCCTGCTAAAATTTTATTTGCGAGCTGACGACATGACTCAATGGTTAAATACACTGGCTGCTCTTACAGAAAACCTGGGTTCAATTCCCAGTACCTGCATGGTGGTGGCTCATAGCCACCTATAACTGCAATTCATAGGAATCTGATGCCTTCTTAGAACACATACAGGTATTGGGCACTTGAATGGCAAACACATGCATTCAGGTAAATAGTCATACAATCTCTCTCTCTCTCTCTCTCTCTCTCTCTCTCTCTGTCTCAAAATCTTCTTCCATTTTCAGTCAGAAGAGACAATTCTGGTCCAAAATCTAACAGTTCTCAAGTATTTCTGTCTTAGATAGAAATAAGCTTTCCTTCTCAAATCATCTTATCAAACATGAAAATAACGCACTAGAGTTGACATAGATTTGAAGCCTGCAATCTTCCATTTCTTATCTGCATTATTTCTACCCCACTGCAGATGCTTAGTAGAGTTTTATGAATGGATGAGCTAATTTTGCATCAATTCATCAAAAATGTCCACCTTGTAAGGGTATCCACCATCTCAATATCTCTTTACTTTCTTTCCCTAGAGTTTATGTTCCATGCACAAAGATGGCTCCTAGGATGAATCATTTCCCTTAGAATCCACACAATGAAGTAGATTTCATTTTGTTTGAGCTGAATATCTCAGATAGAATATTGAGTGTTTTCATGGATGCATCTATAGCCAAATCCTTAGGCATGACAGCGATCTGTAGGTTTGTTGTATGGAGAGTTGTCCTCATGTTAATCATGTCCCTTTGAGACCTCTGAGGCTCTCTCAGGCTGTGATGCAGTACTCTTGCCCCAGGGAGAGTAACGGAACTGGAAACTTATGGGTAGGAAGAATATGACTTACAGACTCTGAGTTCCCGTTTCACCTCTGCCGTTTAATTTATAGTAAGGAGGTTGCTCAGGTTCATCAAGTCATTGGTTCTCCATATGCTTAGGAGCCTGTGCTGTGCTAGACTGGATATAGTCTCAATGGAATGCTTGGCACAAGCAGAAAGACAAATTACCTGCCCTCCTCTGACCATCTAAAAGTGTCCTTTATGTCTTACATGCCCATATTGAGTTAGACTATGTAGAAAAGTCCAAGATTGTTGGCTGGCTTGGAGAATCTACTCTTCTGATAATTTTCCTTCAAAGCATTTTGTTTGTCAAAGACACATATGGTCATATTGGCAATAAAGCAGAAGGAATGGTGGAAAATAGATGAAAAAAATTTGTTCATATTCTTATTTCCATGTGAAAACTACAGATTACATTTGATGTATTTTCTTTTCAAACTTATTCTATTCTACTGATTATTTCTTACTAATGATATGAATATTTATTGTTATTAAACTGTTTTCTAAATTAATTTTTGTGGTAACTGGGAATGAACCTAGAAGCTTAAACATGCTAGCTAGACAAGCACTCCACTGCTGACTATACTGCTACCCAGTCCTTTTCTTTCTTTTTAGTTTTATATTTTAAGAAAAGAAAACAAAATATCTTTTTTTTTCATTTTACATACCAATCCCAGTTCCCACTCCCTCCCCTCCTCCCATTCCCTTCACCTTACTCCCTATCTCACCCCCATCCACTCCTCAGAGATGGTAAGGCACATTGTTTTGAGGAAGGACCAAAGCTCTCCACACTATATCTAGGCTTATCAAAGTATCCCTCCAAAGAGAATGGGTTCCCCAAAAGCCAGTACAAGCAGTAGGGATAAATCCTGGTCTCACTGCCAGGAGCTCTGCAGTCTGCCCCATCATTCAGCTGTCACCCACCTCCAGAAGGTCAAATTTGGTCCTCTGCTGGTTCCTTCCCTGTCTGGTCAGAGAGGGCCAAAGAGGAGGAGAAGAGGAAGAGGGAGGAGAACTTGAGGGAATGGGATAGTCGAGATGGGGGAAGGATAAAGATGGAGAGCAAGGAAAGAGATATCTTGATTGAGAGAGCCATTATGGGGCTAACAAGAAACCTGGCAGTAGAGAAATTCCCAGGAATCCACAAGGATCCACAGCTAAGACCCTAAGCAATAGTGGAGAGGGTGCCTGAGCTGGCCTTCTCTGTAGTCAGATTGATGACTATCTTAAATATTACCATAGAACCAGCAACTGATGAAAATAGAGGCAGAGACCCACAGAGGAACACTGGGCTGAGCTCCCAAAGTCCAGTCGGAGAGTGGGCGGAGTGAGACTATGAGCAAAGAGGTCCAGACCGTGGAGGGGACACCCACTAAAACAGCTTACCCACTCGTTTTCTATGCAAAGATCAGGTGCTCAGTCTGGTACCAAGCACTTGGCCAACTGTTCCAACTTCCCAGGAATCATGTTATTTTTCTTTGTAAAACTTCTCTTTTTTTAGGGCTTTAGAATCAAGATATATGTAGCTAAAACTTCATCTAAATCAGATGGTCACAGCATGAAAGCACCACCTGATGCAGTTTCCAATGCAGTTCAGAGGCATCTGTCCCTTACTTTGTTACATTAATATCAAGAATGTCCTCTTCTTTTTAAATTGAATCATTTTTTTCACAGTTATTTCTTTTTTATTGATTTTTTATTGAGCTCTACATTTTTCTCTGCTCCCCACCCTGCCTCTCTCTTCCCCTTCAACCCTCCCCCAAAGTCCCTATGCTCCCAATTTACTCAGGAGATCTTATCTTTGTCCACTTCCCATGTTGATTAGATCTATGTGTGCCTCTCTTAGGGTCCTCATTGTTGTCTAAGCTCTCTGGGATTGTGATTTGTGGGCTGGTTTTCTTTGATTTATGTTTAAAAACCACTTAAGAGTGAGTACATGTGATAATTCTCTTTCTGTGTCTGGGTTACCTCACTCAAAATNAGCATCCTTTGGATATATAACCCAAAGTGGTATTACTGGGTCTTGAGGAAGGTTGTTTCCCAATTTTCTGAGAAATCACCACCCTGACATCCAAAGGGGCTGTACCAGGTTGCATTTTCACCAGCAATGCAGAAGTGTTCCCTTTACCCCACAACCTCTCCAGCATAAGTTGATCTTGGCCATTCTTACAGGTGTAAGATGGACTCTCAGAGTTGTTTCAGTTTGCATTCCTCTGATGACTAAGGATGTTTGCAAACTACCATCTCCCCCATTCCTCAGCTGCAGTCTGCTGCTACTTCTCTCTGACCTCATAGATGTGGCTCTTCTACCTACACTGCCAATCTACTGGGGCTCCCATCTGTTTGCTGGACTCATTTCACCTAGCACAATGCTTCCCATGTTCATTCATATTATTCCATGTCTCAGAATTCCTTCCTGCTAAAGATTAAATATTATTACTTTTTTATATTTTTAAAATTGATTTTTATTGAACTCTACAATTTTCTCTGCTCCCCTCTCTTTCTTCCCCTCCCCTTCAACTTTCTCCCATGGTCCCCATGCTCCCAATTTACTCAGGAGATCTTGTCTTTTTCTACTACCCATGTCGATTAAATCCACAATGTTTTATGTATTTGGCCATTGAGGGCTAATTGGATGGCTTCCAGCCTTTGGCTATTGTGAAGAATTCTTCTACAAACATGGGCTTGCAAACATGCACTCTTTTGTGTCCAAGTTCCTGCTGTCAGGAAGTGGACTTGCTGAATTCTGTGGTAATTCTGTGCTTTAGGTTTTAAAGAATCACTACTTTTTTCCCCCCTGAAAGTTGATGCTCTGTGTCTCCATAGCAACCCACAGGATTGCAGCTTCGTGGTCGTCTCCAATGAATATATGGAGAATGAATGAATCAGTAATACGTTTCTGTTCTTGTGAAGGTTTTTCCTGGTACTTACCTGTCACAACAAGTACTATGACCTTTTAATCCATGGATCCCTCCTAACTTCAGAGGGGTTTAGCACTAAACAGTATTTCAAATGTATTTGTGATGGATAATTAAATTTTTCCCTTACCCACGGGGTGAAGGAAGAAAGTTAAAGGAATTCCACAGAGTCTAAGAGAAATTTGGCAGGTGGCTTACTTTCAATATTCAAGTAGGTACTGATGCATCAGAACCAAAAGGCTGCATTTTTTTTCTTTTTAACAGGATCATGTATGGAGATTAAACTTTTGGTGTTCATGTGACTATGACCATTTCTTTATCTGCATTGTAGGGTGTCTCCTAACCTGTAGGGCTCTTCCTGCAGATTGAGACCATGCTTTAGAATGGTCTCAAGATAACTAAAATGTGGCCCTCAAAAATTTAATGAAATAACATAGGGAGAGAATGAGAAAGTTAAGTGTATAAGAAACATCCAGGGAGACTAGGTAGAATATAATAGACAGCTATCTCCAGAAGAAAAGGACTCGATTCCTCGTGTGCAGTGGTCAGACTCATCAGGCCACTCACACTGTAAAACCTCTCTTCAGCAACACTTCTCAGGTTAAAAATTTCATAAATTAGGCAATCCAACAAAAGCCCAGTACACTTTCTTGTTGGCCTCTTGTGGCAATGCACTGTCTGTCCTTTCAAGACAGAAAATTGTTTCAAAGCAGAATAATGCATAACTTTTTGGTAAATGGTGGAGTTCCTAAATCTGTAAGCTCTGTTAGGTAAGAAGATTTGCTGGGAAAATTATTATAGGCCATCCATCTTCCTTCTCTTCTCCACGCAGTAGATTTATCATTATAGCTCATTATCGTCCTGTGCATAATGAGCAGGTTCCTTGCAGTGCCTCCACCTAACACTTATAAACAATCCACTCTTTTCATAAACACAATCCCAAGCCTGGGTGGTAATGGGAATATTTATTTATTCACAGCTGATTTATGTTCTCCACTTGCCTGTGGCTGTGTCTCTGCAGGCAGAGTGGAGCAGATTGTTACAACTTTAATTAATGGCGTGTGCTGCAGCTTGTGCTTGCTCTGAACCCTTTCTTCTTTTCAGATCTTTGCCTCACCTGATTCACCATGGCCTCAGGAAAGCTAGTAATAATTAAATCTCCACAGCTTATAAAATGGGAACTGGTTGGGGTATCAACTGATTAAAACATACAGTTACAAATCATTCATTTAATTACAGTTTCTCAGTTTCAGAGAATGTGACGATTGGTTTGCTAATTCCATGCCCACTGTGTTCTCTGTGAGAGTCTTGCCACTTACGTACATAGACTAGGTTGGGTAGCCCTGAACCAGCAATCTCACTGCTTCATTGCAAAGCCTGGGTCTTCTCTTAGAGCAGTGGTCCTCAAACGTCCTAACGCTATGACCCTTGATACAGGACCTCCTGATAGTAAGAGTGGGGTGCCACTGACTTTTTCCTGCTCTGGGTTGCCTCATCTGGCCTTGATGTGAGGAGTTATGCCTAGTCTTAGTGCGTCTTTTTCTGCCCTGTTTGGTTGATATCACCGGGAGGCCTGCTCTTTTCTGAAGGGAAGTGGAAGAGCATGGATCTGGAGGAGAGAAGAGGGGACTGGAAGTAAGGAGGGAGGGGAGGTCGTGGTCAGTATGAGAGAAGAATATAGAAAAAGTGGGGAAAGTCGGTTCCTCATGGTGCGGTGACTCCCAACCATAAAATTATTTTTTTTGCTATGTAATAACTGTAATTTTGCTACTGTTATGAATCATAATGTAAATATCTGTGTTTTCTGATGGCCTTAGGCAACTTGTGAAGGGGTCATTTAACCCACAAAGGGATTGTGACCCACAGGTTGAGAACCGCTGGCTTAGAAAGTCTAACTGCTTGGACATTTTTCCTTGGTGACATAAATCACCTTGCTTAATTTTAGATTCTGTGACTACTGCTGTGGCCAAACCAACACTCCTTCTTTCAACAATTCCTTCCCTCCCTCCCTTTCTCCTTCCTTCCTTCAACAATTCCTTCCCTCCCTCCCTTTCTCCTTCCTTCCTCCCTTTCTCCTTCCTTCCTTCCTGTTTAAAGATACATCAGTCACCTAGGTTTTACATTTTCTAGAAAAGCATCTACAACTTTTTGCTTCTCAAATCTTTTCAAGCTTCCTCACTATCTGTTCTACTAATTAATAATTCTTATAAAGCAGATTTAACTTGAGTAGTGAAAGAAAACATAGATTCCACTTCAGAGTTCATCCCTTTAGTTATGGCCCAACTAACAACAACAACAACAAAAAACAAAAACAAAACTAAGCTAGAACTACTCATGCTTAATGGATTCTATTTATTTATCCCTGTATTTTCCTTCCTTTACATTACCTTCATGCAGCCATGTTGCTCAGTGGAAGCTAAAAATTGTCGTGTAACAGTCACAGCTAAGCTGTACCTGTCCAGTGCTGTCCCTGCCTAAGTTTTTTTTTACTGATTATGATAATAGAAACTTACAGTTATCAATATGTAGTTTGATCTCTTATGATCCATGCCACTTCTGTATCTAGTTGCTTGGCCTCTTCCAGTCCTAACCCTCTAAGCTATAGGTTTGATACACAGAATTTATCATCTTTGCCTAATTCATAGGCCAGTATATTAAAGCTCAGCATTCCATCATTTCATTGGTCAAACTCCTTGGATTAGGGACACCCAGTCAACTCAGACCTGTGCCTATCACATCGTGATGAAAATCACAGGTTTAAATGCCAGGCATAGCTCCTAGAAATGGTTTCCAGAGCTGCTAGAGAAATCAGTAATATTTTAATTACCCTTGAAAAACTATGCAAGCTGCCTATGTCCTGATGGTCTTCCTTTTCAAAGGAGATTTCTTCTTTGATAATTCTGGAAAATACTCTATAAAACACGCATCTCAACATTATGCCTGGCATGCAGTAAATTGCTCATCCGATTGATCTTTATTGCTGCATCTACCTGCTGAAGTTCAGGACCACGGCAGGAACCTCACCTAATTGGAAAATTGTGCTGAGTTAGCTCCTTAGATGTCTAGTTAAATAAGAGCTCATTCCACTAAAATTATTAATTTAAAATAGCTTCTTAGATTCTGTAATTACTTTCTCTATGTTAATAGATGTTTTCACTTTTTCACTTGGCTCTTTGTTTTCATGCTGTAGGTTAATAAAATACTCTTGGGAACAGCCATCAGTAACCACCAGTTGTCTTGACTTTCATATATTTATAGACTTTGTATCTATGCATCTCTATGTATATATGTACATATGTATGTATGTATCTATATAGATAACTATAGATAAACAAAATATTGTTGGATTTAGGACATTCAGAAATATATTAATAAAAATAAAAGAATTGCCAATATTTCCCAGGTAGAAATAATTTATTAGAATTTTGACATGATTCTAATATTTTTCCATTCATTTGGAAGAATTATTTCTAGTGGTCATATTAACTGGCAAAGAAATAAACATGCCCCCATTCATTTAGCCATTCCCTCTTAGGGAATAGGTGTCAGCATAACCTTTGTTATATGTGACATGGTGTAGGGAGGTTATAGGGCCAAAATCAAACTAGATGAAAAATAAGGTCACAAAACTTTATTGTGCATCCAGGCCATGTGCTGAAAGGAGGGCAGGGAAGGGGTCAGGCCTCACCTCTTTGGATTGGATGTGTGCACCCAGGGAGTGAAAGAACTGAAAATTAGTAGTCCCTTGAGTATGGTGTCCTCTTTTCCATCCATTTTTTGCCTGGCTGTTTTCTTCAAATTTAGCCTGAGATTTCTGAGCCAAAGACTAAAACATACATTCCCAAAGTAGACTGAATTCTAAAATTGTCCCAGAGTCTTGTTCCTTCACTATTAAAGTACGAGTTTAGAAACTTGCAAATTCTCTGTGTAGTTAAAATGAGGTTACAACTGACCTTAAGACAGAAAAATTGGCTTGGCTTATCTGGCTGGACAAAATATATCATATGAACCCTTAAAAACAACATAAAGGGGCAGAAAAGTGAGTCGGGAAGATATTGCAGATAACGGAAGCAGGAGAGCTTGCTGAGGTCAAGTGTAGGAAAGACTTCCATTGCCTACGTAAAGATAAAGGAAGGAATCCCAGTGGGGATCTCTAGAAGCTTGGAGCAGGTTCAGCCTTTGTCCCACAGGAAATGGGCTTATAAATGCAGGGAACTCAGTTCTGTGTTCTACCAGATTGAGCTGAAGAGCTCCATCCCCAAAGTCATCAGAAAGAAGCAAAGCTTTTATACCTTCTTTCTAGCTATGTTAACCATCTGCCAGAAAATCACTGAAGACCTGTGCCTCACTGAACAATGCAGCTGTGAAGTGGTAAGTGGGTGTGACTTTAATATACTGAATCTGTGCTGTTAGAGAGATAACAGAGAACCAAGATAATATCAGTCATTCTAAGCACAACTTCTATTCATTTGTCACACTCTCAAAAATGTGTCTCCCCCTCCCTCCCTCCACCCCTCAGTCCCTTTCTTCCCCCTCCCTCCCTCTCTCCCTCCCTCTCTCTCCCTCCCTCTCGCTCGTTCTCTCCCTCTCTCCCTCCCTCCCTTCCTCCCTCCTTCCTTCCTTTTTCCCTCCTTTTTTGTAACTTCATATGTCCTTTGAAACGTATACATGCTGCCTTTTGAGAAGCTTTCTTGGTCATTGTGTCTGCAATGCTCTTACTTGCTGTGATCTTTGCCTACCTCCTCTGTGAGCTGTTCCACTAAATTGGCTTATTTTTCTGTATTCCTCGTCAGCCTTAAATGCCTTTTGATGAAGGCTTGAGTCTTGTCTGACTTTGCATTTTAGTGACTATTATGAATTACCCAGAACTAGGAGGCTCTCAAAGTATAATTGCTGAAATGATAACTGGACAACAATTACTCCTGTGCTAAGTTTAATGTGCCGGTCCAAAATATCTGATCACAATGATTGGATAATTATGTCTGTCTACTTTTAGAAGATTGCAGTAATGAAACAGTATCAGTTTTCAGCTTTTTAAGGTAAAATATATGTCACACTTTGCCACTTGTTATTCATAGCTTCTAGGGAAAGCTAGTTCATAAAGGCGGAAGAGAGAAGCAAATTACCAACAACAGAGAAACAGAGCAACACCTTTGCTGAGAAGATGCCGGTACTCAAGGAAAGCATCTGCCATGCATTCATGTTGTATAAGTATAACTTAAATTATATTTTAATAGCTGGGAAATTGTTCTTAATATATATATACCTTAGTGTTGATTTCATCATGTGCCTTCATGCACCGATGTGGTGCTGTTCCCATTGCGAATCACTAACTGGACTCAGTAGGTCACTTGGGAAAAATAAGAATCCCAGCATTCAGCAGTAGGTCTGTCTGCATGGTCTATGTATTGAGTTCCAGGCTCTACTTAAACAGACATGCAGACAGACAGGCAGACAAACAGACAGACTAATAATAAATAAATAATACAAGTTGGGGAGGGGGACATTTAGAAGCATGATTTGGCAGAAGAGAAGGGAGGCTTCCTTTTGGAGGAAATCACAGACGGGTTGTTTAGTGTTTAATGTACTTATTTTTGACATGACACACAGTAAAAATTACTGTAGTTATGTCTAAAGTTATAAAAGGTCTGTGTTTAATTTCCTGTTCAAACTCTTACTCATCTAATATCACACACACACACACATACACACACACAAAGTTGGAGCATTTACATATACTTGTATACAAATCTTCCTACATTTTCAGTGTTATTGTTGTCATTCTTACATGCTATCTACCACCTAATGGAATATAAGGTAATGCTTTCTAAGCAGGTCACCCGAATGTTCTGCAGCAATCTGACTCAGCATGTAATATACACCCAATATGAATGCCTGACAATGTTAGCAAGTAGCACACAGCAGCGTGATTGGCAGACAATTTGACTAGATTCTCTGACACGACTCCACTTCCAGGGAATGGGCCTTTGGGAGTCTACATAATGCAGTGTGGTTAGGATTTTGGCATCTGCTCTTGACGTTTCCAGTGGTGACAGCTGAGTGGTTGGGCTCCCATTGACTTGTCTTCCCAGGGAAGCTCACACCTCCATGAAAGCAATCAGAATAGTCCTTGTTCCTCCTGAGACCTAGCGATGGCAAACCAAGGATGGTTCATCTAGTGAAGGAGTAACTATTATCCTACAACCCTTGTGAATTCTTTCTGAACTGTGAAGTGCACATGGGAAGAGGAAGACAGGGAGGCATGTGTGTGTGTGTGTGTGTGTGTGTGTGTGTGTGCATAGCTTCCTTCCAAACATCTCCATATACTCTGTCACAGCCAGCCAGCCTTCCTGTAGAATTGTGGTAGGTGAAAATGAGAATGATTTGCCATGACAATAGCCTAGTGTTACAAGGAGCTATGCATAATAATTTAGTAATATTGTGCACCCTGCTCAGTTTCAAATAATTCTGAGTGGCAAATTTATTGTTGTGTTTATTTCCTCTAAGACGAATTCTAACATGTCTGATAGAAATGCTGGTTCAGTGGTCTTAAAACTTACAGCTTTACTGTGAAAGAAAATAAGAAGGAAGCAAATTATAAATTTGTATTTAAGGTAGGGGATAATGATGGCATTAAAAAGTGTCGAGGCTCCCCAAGTATCCTTACTTTGTGCCTGCATTAAACTGTCAGTGCATGACAGATCGACTGGGTAGTGGTCCCCTGGTGGACAGTTGTTGTAGAATATTATTATTATTATTTATTTTTATTGATATTTATTGAGCTCTACATTTTTCTATGCTTTCCTCCCTGCCTCTCCCCTTCAATCCTCTCCCAAGGTCCCCATGCTCCCAATTTACTCAGGATATCTTGTCTTTTTCTACTTTCTACTTCCCAAGTAGATTAGGTCTATGTAAGTCTCTCTTAGTGTCTGCATTGTTGTCTAAGTTCTCTGGGATTTGATTTGTAGGTTGGTTTTCTTTGTTTTATGTTTAAAAACCACATATGAGTGAGTACATGTGATGCTTGTCTTTTTGTGTCTGGGTTACCTCACTCAAAATAATGTTTTCTAGCTCCATCCATTTTCCTGCAAAATTCAAGATGTCCTTATTTTTNGTTGAGCACATGTCCTTGTGGCACGATTGAGCATCCTTCCTCAAGACCCAGTAATACCACTTTTGGGTGTAGAATACTATTTTAAGGTATGTTACATTTGTTTATGCATGCAACATTATGAGGCAAAGATGTGTTACATTCTTTTAGGTTGCATTTGTTTAACTCCGTGAAGCTGTGATTCTTTGCCTTTCTAGAACACCTGATGATTTAATAAAGTGCTGAATGGCCAATAGCAAGGCAGGAGAAAGGATAAGTGGGGCTTGCAGGCAGAGAGAATAAACAGGAGGAGAAATCTGGGAGGAAAGAAGGAAGGCGAGCAAGAAAGAAAAAGGAGAAGGGATGCCAGGGTTCAGCCACTCAGCCACACAGTCAGATAAGTAGTAAGATGTAAAGAACAGTAGACAGAAATAGAGAAAGATAAAACCTCAGAGGCAAAAGATAGACAGGATACTTTAAGTTAGGAAAAGCTTCCTAGAAACAAGGCAAGCTAAGGCCAAGCATTTATAAGAAAGATCAAGACTCTATATGTGATTTATTTGGGAGCAGGGTGGTGGGTCCCTCGCTCTCAAAAGCCAAAAGAGTAAAACGAATAAACGACAGCAACAGCAAAAACAACGTTTTGGCATTCCACCGTGGGGCTTGAGTAAAAGAAAATCCAGCAATAGACAGGAATTGTCTAGGTGTAAGCAGGCCTTTACTTATTTCTTGTGAGTGATGTGAAAAATGGGGGAATCCAGGAGCATGTGCATAATAGCCTCACAGTAAAACTCGTGGAGTCTGTGTGTATACGTCTTTATTTAGTTCTCAAAGCAAATACGAAATAATCAAAGGTTCCTAATACATAGTTTTTTTGCAGAGATAGACATTACCTAAGGACACTTCTTAATACTATTAAAAATATGTGTGTGTTTAATTATATCTAATCCAGATGGATAAATATAATTAGTGAAAATCAAAGTTATCAAAACAATATTTTCATCTGTTGCTCTAGATCTACATAATTATCAAAGATAATTTTTTATTTTATATTTTTAAGAGTATTTGATATTGTGTATCAAAAGAAGTTGGTCTTTGCATGTGGAGTTTCTCATGTTATACCCTTTGTAATGCTGTTAGTTAGTCTGATATTCATTTGTTTATTTAATCATTCATCAAGTATTCAAAAGTCCTTGGAGGCAAGGACCATATATTTTTAATGCTTGGCACTTAGTAATGGTTTTTCGATTAATAGTGTACACAAAGAAAGTGTGGAGGAATTCAAATGGACTAGGAGGAGATCTTTAAACCTGAGGAATTCATGAACACAATGAGTATGCACAATTGTTCTGCACTGTGAGCTCTTAAGTACAACCAAACCAAACAGAAGCACACTGTGTTCTCACATTGGAGATCAATTGGCCATCAGCATTTGTTTTCTTAGGGGCCTGCTTCATGGAGGGGCAGGGGCAGTACACAAATATCGAGCTATGAGACCCTCCATAGCATCCTAACTGACTCAGGGAGCACTAAGTAATTCACTTACCATTGATCTGTCTAGCCACTATCTCCAAGGAAGAATCAATGTGGCTGGCTTTCTATTTCATGATGCAGTTGATGAAATTAAATCCTCTTCAGGTAAATTTAAGAATGGACTAAGGGAATCTAACCTGTTATATGGGACAAGATGTATGTGGACTATCTCCTGGAATATATGTAAGTGTAGGTTAGGAAATACTGTCAGTTCCTGGGTACACCTCAGTGAGAGAGGAAGGCAAACAGCGACCTTCCAGTCCATACACAGACCTGTGAGATGCTTACCTCAAAGTATCCGAAATTATTTATTCTCGAGTTGGGCTTCATTTAGGCCTCTGTTTTTCTGTCACTAACTTTTGCTCATCTCCACTTGAATGTCTAATAAGTGGTTTTGATTTTGGATTTCTTCTTACCTCACTCCCAATAAACACTCCTCTCCCCCCACCCTTATTATTTTCTGGTGTTGGTCTTTGCTTTTTCATCATTTAATTGCTTGCCTGTTTTAAGGCCCTGACATTGATAGAGATAGAACTGGAGAGTATCGTCAGACTCTTGTGGGTTCTAGAGCAAATCAGCAGAAACGATGCCTGTCTGCCTGGACAGCTAGAGAGGCAGGTGGCAAACCTGTCAGTTCTTGACTTTGTCAGCAGAAGTGATGCAGAGAGGAGACCAATAGACCTTGTGTAAGTGGCCTTGCTTCTGTTCCTCTGTATTTCATGCACACCATCCCCCATCTGCTATCTTTTGCTGAACCATCATCTTCCGAGTGAATCCTGTGCTCACCACCCCAAACAAGCCCCAGCAACCCCTGTCTGTAGGACTGCTCCCTTCTATGCAATGTTCATGGTTCCCACACCACTTGCTGCTGTATTACCATATAGCCTACCCTGTCTGTCATTAAAGATTTATGTCTGTATAGAAATTATCACTGGAAGTTTTTATGTTTTCAGCGATATAGCTCAAACATCTAGAAGAGTACTGTACCATATAGTTAATTTGTAATAAGCATTTTAGAATGTATCCATTCATACTGCCAGAGGGAGAATATGAAAAGATACATGAGAATGGGTTTGATTAGCTAGAGACACTAAACAAATGTCACGTCTCTTCCTTACAGTAGACAAATACTCTGGGAACCAAAGGTATTTACCTTTGGATTATTATCAGTGTGGAATTTATTAACATATTGTGCTATACAAAAAAGGACATGGGAAAGGGACATTTAGGGAGGGGCCCTCAGGTCAGATAAAGAGTGGGTGAGAGAGGCTAGAATATATTATATCCATGTATGAAATTGTCAATGAACAAATTTAATTAATAATAGATTATAGAATGCTATACCTGAAACAAAAATTAAAATAAAAGTTTTGCTTTCCAATTACCTGAGAATGAAAGAAAAATGTCAATCAGCTGTAATGCTTAAATATATTCCATGTAAATGGAAAATTGGAAAATGTTGGTCAAGGGATTCCATAGTACAGAGCCATTAGGCTCCACCCAGCACATGGGGGGCTGAACTGGAGACTTGGCAACGAAATTTCTTGCTTTGTCTTCATCTTTTAGTGCTTCTTACCTGTTCATAGGTTTTGTTGTTTGTTCTGCTTATTTATTTGAGGGAATTGACATTTTGAAAATGCAAGTAAGGGGAGAGGCAGGGAGGGGAGCAGAGAAAAATGTAGAGTTCAATAAAAATTAAAAAGAGAAAAGAAAATGTAAGTATAGAAAAGGGAAGAAAAATGATAAAATGCTCTAGTTTGAGTGCAAATAAATTGGACAATGCTCTGACAAATCTCAATACGTCTCTGTGCTTGCGTTTGTACCTATGGTGTAAAAGCTTTGAGTGACCCTGAGTGGCTGTGACTGTACATGAAAGGGTGCTTTGACAATTGTCATCTATTTAATATGGATAAACATTAGTAAGAGAATAGATGTAATAAAGCACTTTTACCAAATATCTGAAGTTAGAATTTAATTTAATTTGCAAGTAACTTACTATGTCACCATCATCTGTGATAATGTTATGGAATAGACACACGGTGTGTTGGGTGAGTGATGTGTTTTAGAGTCCAGCATGGCTCCAGTTAATCTCTGCCCCAGCTGTGCTCCACTATGACCTTTACCAGCTTTCAGGTCTCTCTGTGCCATGTGATTGTCTTCTGTGAAATGGGGACACAGTAATGCCTAGATGAGAAAGAAATACGTGTTATTTGGAGGTCAGTAGCAGGTTGCGTGCCCAGGAGCATGAAGTCAAAGTCTGACCAGCCCTTTCCCTACATTAGAGAAATAAAAGCAGGGATCTGAAGTGTGTGGGAATGCAAGGCACTTCTCAAATATTCCCAGATTAAAGCCGGAGAAACTCTGGGGACATTTGCCTGTGAACTTCTGAAAATAAAGATATTATTGAATATCTTTATTCTTGCTAGTTCCTTCTAGACATTAATCATGTCTTTCTGATTAATGATGAGGACTGGAATTCTTTGCTAAAACACCATGTTCTCTATAATGATAAATCAGGAGTGAGAAAAAGTGTGTGGAAAAGCTGGACTGGTCCTGGGATTGTGGTAGGTTTAGATAACTCTGTAGAAAAACAGTGACAATAACCTCTTAATACAAAATATATCTGACACAGCCTTTTGATATGTTTTGTTGCTCACGGATACTCATGATGTCTGAGTATATCGTGTCGTTTTACCATGCTCACCCCAACACCTCTTTCCCACCCTCAGCCCTTACCTGTTATCCCCATGTTCCCACAGACAGTATCATTTCCACTTTCATGACCTATACACATAGATTATTTTCTTATTACAAGATAAGAGAAGTGAGGTATTTGCTGGAGCCTGATGTGTTTTACTTATAATGATTGCCAGTTGCGTCTGTGTTCTTATGAAGAACTTTAGTTTCATTCTAATTTTTCTTTTTATTGAAAGTAGATTTTTTCTTTCATAATATGTCCTGAGTATGGTCTTCCCTCCCTCTGCTCTTCTCAGTTCCTCTCCACTTTTGTTCCCATCTAAATCTACTCCTTTCTGTCTCTCAAGAGAAAAGAACAGGCTTCTAAGAGACAATATTAAAATATAACAAAAAATGTAAGATAAAAACTATCCCATCAAAGTTGGACAAGATAAACTAGTAGAATGAAAAGATCCCAAAAGAAATCACAAGAGTCAGAGACCCACTCATTCACTGAAGGAATCCCATAGAAATACTAAACTGGAAGTCATACTATATATGAAAAAGACCTGGTACAGACCCATGTAGGTCCTATGCATGCTGACTTAGTTTCTGTGAGTTCATATGAGCTTTGCTCATATTGATTTATCGAGCCTTCTTTTCTTGGGGTCATCTATTTCCTTTGACTCTTATACTGTTTCCACTTCCTTTTCCATGGGATTCCCTGAACTCAGAGAGAAGGAATTTGATGGAGACATCCCATTAAGGTTTGAGTGTTCCAAGCTCTGTTGTCTGTCTGTCTGTCTGTCTGTCTGTCTTTCTCTGTCTCTCTCTGTCTTTCTGAGTGTATGTATGTATAATACCTGGCTGGGGGTCTTTCTTTTTGTTCCCATCTATGGCAGGAGGAAGCTTCTCTCATGATGGCTGAACAAGACACTGATCTATGTGCATAGCAGAATATCATTAGGAGTCATTTTATCACTAGTTTTTAAAGACCAGCAGTATGTGATTTTCTGTAGGTCCCTGTGCTATGTATTCTCTAGTTCTTGATCACTCAAGCAGTGTCGGATATGATTCTATTGTGTGGAGTGGGCCTTAAGTCCACTTAAGGTTATTGGTGGTTTCATGGCTGAATAAACCCCATTATGTGATTATACCACATTGTTCTTATCCAGTTATTCATTGAAGACCTATTGTTGCAATAGAGTTGCATGTTTCTCTGCAGTGTGTTGAACTAAAATCCTTCAGATATGTACCCAAGAGTGATGCTGTTCCTAGTATTAGATTTTTTTGAGGAGCCACCATACTGATTTATGTAGTAACAACTAATTTACATATATTAGCTTTGTGTAAGAGTTTTTTTTTCCCACAAAGTGTCCAAATTGTTGTCTGATTTCTTAGTAATAATGATTCAGACTGGGGAGAGATGGCACTGAAAGTTCATTTAATTTGGACTTCCCTGGTAAAGAATGATGTTCAACATTTTCCAAAAGACCATTGGCCATTTGTTCTGTGTCTACTGAGAATCATTAGTTCATTTCCTAATCCATGTACTGGATTGTTTGGGTTGCTTGTCTTTAGTCCCTTGAGGCCATTTTTAAATATATTTTCTAGCTGTTAATCCTTTGTCAGATATAGCTACAAAGATACTTTCTCATTCTGTAGGTTGTCAGTTAACTCAGTGAATCATTTCCTTTTCTATGCAGAAGTTCTTAATTTCACAGAGTTCAGTTTGTCAATACTTAGTTTAATTTCCTGAACTTCTGGAATCTTTTTCAGATAGTCCTTGTCTGTGCTCAAATATTGAAATTTTTTCTTTTCATTTTCCTATAATAGTTTCAGAGTTTCAGGTCTTACATTAAGGTCTATTTTGAATTGTGTTTAGTGTGAGAGATAAGAATCTGATTTCATTCTTGCCTGTATTTTATACAAGGTCTTATTGATACCAGTGTTTATCTATGTTTTTACTTTTATGTTTATATCAGTTTCCACACAGTATTTGTTGAAGAGACTGGCATGCATAATTTTGGCATCTTTGTCAAAAATTAGGTGACTGCAGCTGCATGGGTTTATTTTGGGCGCTTTATTCTATTATATTCATCTATGTGTCTTTTTTGCACCAGTACCACGCTATTTCAGTCACTCTGGCTCTGTGGTATAATTAGAAGTCAGACATTATGATGCCTCCATTGGTTTTCCATTTTCTAAGGATTTATTTGGACATTTTGTGTCTTCTTCATTTCTTCCTTGTTTTTGTTTGAGTTTGTTTGTTGATACAGAATATCATGCAACCCAGGCTTGTTTCAAATTCACTATGCAGCCAAGGATGACCAGTAATTTATTACTCTCCAGCTTCTACCCTTCAAGTGTGGAGATAATAGTCATACATGTGACATTGTGTCTATATTATGATTTACTGGAAATTGAACCCAGGACTTGGTACATGCTAGGTAGGCACTCTACCTGCTGAAGCATATTCCCATCCTTTGTATCCTTTGTTTTTTTTTTCTTATTGTTCCAGTGCTGAAGTCCATGTTACATTCGGCAGAAATGTTGTCTCCTTCCTGATTTTGTGGAACTGCTCTACATTTTTTTTCTTGTTTGGTAAAATGTTGGCTATAGGGTTGTTGTATATTGTCTTTATTTTGCTGAGATTAGCTTCTTTTTAGTTAATTCGGGATTTTTATTATAAGGAATGTTAAACTTTATCAAAGACCTTCTCCAGCTCTATCAGTCTAATCCCTGGTTTTTGTGGTAGAGACTATATATGTGATATATGACATTTACTAACTTGCATTTGTTGGCCCATCTCTGCATCTCTAGAATGAAGCCAACTTGGTATTGTGAATTGTGCATGCCAGCATTTTATTACAAATTTTTGCACCCATGTTTATCAGAGATGTTGGGCTATAGATTTCTTTTGTTGCTGTTGTAGCTTTGCCAGTTTTGAGTACCAGAGTCATAGTAGCTCCTTAGGATTCCTTTTCTTTCCAATTTTTTTGAGCATCAATGTACCAATGAATGGGAAACAAGAGAAACAACCAAGTGGTAGAATACTTACCTATCAGGGCAACACTCTAGGCTCTGTTCCCATGCTGGGGAGAAAGATTTTAGGACACAAAGAGGCAGATTTATCTCAGCACTGCATAGTAGTAGTTGGTGATTTCAATGGCCCATTCTTACCAATAGAAAGGTCATTCAAACCCCAACCTACACACCAAAATAGATTATATGATATAATGAATTGGATTCGCCAGGCATTTATAGATTGTTATACCCCCAAACTACATAATACACATTTTTCTTGGCCACCCAATGGAACATTCTTTAAAATACACCATTTCAGTTAACAAGGTGAGTCTAGCAAAGTTAAGAATATTAACTTTTTTATTCTTTGTGATATCCATGGCCCTAAATTAGAAATTCATATTTAGCATGGATCTCCATGGTAAGGGGAAATAGATAAGAACTATTGAGAAAATTGGGAGTGTGGGGTGGAGAAGGGAGGGCAAAAGGGAAGAGGGAGGGAAGAAGGGAAAAGGAGAGAGAACATGAGGGAACGGGATGACTGAGATGGGTGACATGGGGGAAAGACAGAGAGGAAGAGCATGGACAGAGATATCCTGATTGAGGGAGCCATGATGGGGCTAGCAAGAAACCTGAAACTAGGGAAATTCTCAAGAATCCATAAGAATAACCCCAGCCAAGACTCTAAGCAATAGTAGAGAGGGCATCTGAATTTGTCTTCCCCTGTAATTAGATTGATGACTACCTTAATTGTCAACACAGAAACTTCATCCAGCAAATGATGGAAGTAGATGCAGAGATCCACAACTAGCACTAGACTGAGCTCCCAGAGTCCAATTGAAGAGAGGGAGGAGCAATAATATGAGTGGAGGGGTCGAGACCGTGATAGGGATACCCACAGAGACAGCTGAACTGAGCTATATGGAGCTCACTGACTCTAGACTGATAGCGGGGAACATGCATAGGACCAAACTAGGGCCTTTGAATGTGGATGACAGTTGTGTAGGGCTGGGGCAGTCTGTGGGGCCACTGAGAGTAGAACCAGGATTTATCCCTAGTGCTTGAACTGGCTTTTTGGAGACCCATTTCTTTGGATGGATACCTTTCTCAGCCTGGATATAGGGTGGAGAAACCTGTTCCTGTCTCAAAGTTATGTGCCAGACTTTGTTGAGTCCCCATGGGAAGTCTCACCCTCTCTGAGGAGTGGATGGGGGTGGGATGGGTGAAAGGTGAGAGGAACAGGAGGGGAGGAGGGTATGTAAATTAAGAAAAGATTGTTTTTTTTTAAAAAATTAAATAGAAATACAATAAATAAATAAGTGACACAAAGAAATCAGTATTTAAAAACATAAAAGATATATAAACTCACGAAGACAGAACACTCTATGTGATGATGACTAGGTCATCAAAGACGTTAGGAGGAAATTTCAACAAGTTCATAGTAGAACCTATGGAATACAAAGAAGCAGATCTAAGGGGGAGTTCATAGCTATAAATCCCGACATTAAAATATTCAAGGGAATTAAATTATGGCATTTCTCAGGGCCCTAGGAAAAAAGGAATAAACCAACCCCAAATCACTAGATGGTATAGAATATTAAAGATCAGGGCAGAAATCAGTGAAATGGGAATGAAAATAACAATACAAAGAATTCTTGCAAGTTCAAATGGCCAAAAGACATTTAAGCTCATGCTCAACCTCCTTAGCGATCAGGGAAATGCAAATCAAAACAACTTTGAGATACCATCTTACACCTGTCAGAATGGCTAAAATCAAAAACA
>LOEQ01001138.1:209898-221221 GCA_001685075.1 Bramus lutescens | reverse complement strand
CAGGGCAGGGAACCCTGACTGCTCTTTGGACTGGAGAGGGAGGGGGAGGGTGAGTGGGGGAGGGGAGGAAAATGGGAGGAGAGAAGGAGGTGGAATTTTTTAATAATAATAAAGAAAATGAAAAAAACCCAAAGAATTCTTGCAACAAAGACCTGGTTCTTTGAAAACTAATAGAATGCCAAGCAGCAGGACCAAAGAACAAAAGAGAAGATCAGAATTGATAATTTTAAAAGTAAAAAGGAAGACATTATATTAGTTCTCAATGAGGCTCAGAAGGACTTCTGGGATATACTTAGAAGATCTATATTCTAAGAAAATGAAAAATCTAAAATAAACGGATAAATATACAGACATGTATGATCTTTAAATGTTAAGCCAAGAACATACAAACAGGGAGTGGAGTGATGGCTCCATCATTAAGAGCCTGGCTCCTCTTCCATGGGACCAGATTTCATACCAGCACCCATGGCTGCTCACAACTGATTTTTTTTTAAATAACACCTAGTTGCAACTAAAATTTTGGAAAAAATTTAAAAGTACAAGATGAGTGATTAAAGCTTGTAATTATATCTTAGCAATTTTGTTCTGTAGAGTGATGGTGTTGTTTATTAGATTTGCTATTAACATAGCCAGCATAAATTTTTGTCAACTTCCAACGACTAGAAAGAACAATATATATAAAGTAACATAGAAGAAATGCAAATGAAAACTGTCTGAAAGGAGGGGAAATTGAGAGCAAACAGAAAAGTCAGCAGCATCAGCTGTAGATGGAAAATTATAGAGGGAAATAATAGAAATATCTTAGTAGGCAAAATTAATGTGAATTTTCTCTTAAAGGGCACAGATTATCAGATTAGTGATCGCATTCGCATCTACCCACTATAAGCTTTTTATCATTCTGTTATATTATTAAGTTCCCCTCTGTGGCCTGTGAACTCCCCAGTATGGGTTCTTAACTGCACTTGCAATATTAGGCATGCATTTCCTACTGTGAGAGAGTTTAGAAGTCAGTTTGATGTTATGTTTACGTAGCAAAATCATAGTCGTCTTTGGGCACCCCAGCTATGAGTTCCTGTTCATATTTATGGTTTCAGGCATGAGTTTACTCCTGTGGAACAGGCCTTAAGTCCAACTCCATAACGCTTGGTTTGTTCCATACCATTGGTGCCGCTATTGTACCTATCAGCACATGTTTCCATGCTGGATGTTATTGTAGTTCACAGGAATCACAGTTACATAAGACTGTTGAGTAATTTTCTTCCCCAAAAGCTTGTATATCACCTTTAGAAACTGTGGAAGCTAGCCCCAAACAGAGTGTCAGCATGTGTTCCACTCCTGCACTGAGCTTAAGATCGTCCTGTCTCTGCCTCCTAAGGGCTGAGGTTACATAAATATAACATCATGCCTAGTTTAAGAACAGAAATTATACAAGTAAAATACTGAAAAACACACCATACTAGTTCTGTTAAAATGCCATTTATTTAGATAGATTTATACATAGCAAAATAAAGACTTTGCAAATAAATACGCGTTTTAGGATTATAGATGGTTAACATACATTGAAGACAGTTTAATAAACTTTTTAAATTTGTATGTATCACAGTTTCAAATCTTATAAAGAATAGATTCAATGGTGATTATGATATTAAAGAAAACAAACACTGAAAATTAACGATATTTAAAATATTTAAAACTTAAAAAGAAGAGCTGGGGTTAGAGCTTAGGAGGTTCTCTTAGCATGTGCCGATGGCAAGAGAATGATGAAAGAAAATACAGAAAAAGATAAATCAGGAAAAAGAAGCAGGAAATAAGTCAAAAGGAGTGGAAAACAAGATGATGTGATCAGAAATTAATAGGATGAAAACAAGCGCACTACAGAGAGGATTAAAACCATCAAAGACTTATTTGTTGAAAAATCAAATAAAACTCAAAATATATTTATAAGATTCAGATTTTAAGAAAAACTACAAACCACATAAAAATGAAACTTTAATTCAGCCGTAAATATGAAGAGAGATCAAGGTTGTAACCATTTGGTTCAGTGCAGCCACATCTGAGAGAAACTGAGATGAAGAATAATAGGAGGTGCAGGGGAATTCGTATTGCGTTTACTTAAGTGTGAATGTGCTGTTTGGAAGGGAGCAATGCACTTTGTTGCACTTTGCTTGTGAACACAGCTGTGCAGAGCAAAACCACAGTGACCAAAAAGGAAGTGAGGATGAGAAATACGCTCTTTAGAATGGTGATGTCTTGGGTTCACACGGGAAAGTGTGGGGAAAAGGACACGAAGGAGTTTGTTCTGTGGCATCGTATTCTTTGATAAGTGGTAGAAACAGGCTTTCTCTCCATTTTAATTCTTGGCTGTAATGTATACTTACCTATAATTTTAAATACTCTTTGTGAATGCTTTCATATATACCCGATGTCTTAGCAAAATCACAGAAAATGGCTCAGCTTCTTAAGTCACTTTGACTAGGTTCTGTATAGATTTCCCCTAAAACCTGTGTTTCCTTCTTATTTGAGAGCAAAAGAATTGGCTTCAGTTTTAAATACCAAATGCTTATGAATTAGGTTCCTACTTACAGCTGCTTTGGGGTAATTAGTTTCTGCTTTCTAAGCTTGAAGCTTGTGGCGAGTTTCTTCAAACACTGTAGCGTCGTCACGACACATCAGCTCTGAAGACACAGATCAGTACTCATTTTAACTTTTTAGCAACACTTTGCTGTCACCATCCTGCGTAATGTCTGACCCTGCAGTCCTGCTGCAAGATGGTCAATAAGAGAGTGGCAGGATTCTGAGCCCCAGGCTATGACAACTCTCTAGACTTAGCCTTTAGACTAGAATGCCTTGAATATCGTGTATAGAAAACAATGGAGAGCAGCTGGAGAGATGGCTCAGTGGTTAAGAGCATTGCCTGCTCTTCCAAAGGTCCTGAGTTCAATTCCCGGCAACCACATGGTGGCTCACAACCATCTGTAAATGTCTGGTGTCCTCTTGTGGCCTGCAGACATGCACACAGAAAGAATATTGTATACATAATAAATAAATATTTGACAAAATACCTATATTTTAAAAAAGAAACAATGGACAGGTTAGGTTTTTAACATGGGATTAGTTATCAATCTGAGATATTTTGCTCTTATGTGACCTAGGGCTTCTTTGTGGATATTGGTTTTTATAATGGGATATCTGAAATATCCATTATTTCTCTTCCTGTAATTTCTCCATTTATATATACAGTTACAAAGCTGTCTTGTTGTGTATTACATTATCTATGTTAGCAAAGCGGATCAGGTATGCACACAGTAACCTAACTCTTTCAGCCAACAGTGAAAAAATAAATGCCCAACCATGCACTGTTGGGCTATTGTTTCACTGTATTGTCAGCAATGAGAAACAGCATGCCCAAGGATGGAGTCAGTGTTTTTGTCTGGGGCTTCTTGCTCAAGAACCAGTAATCATTCTCCTTTGCCCTACTTATTTCAAATTATAACTCACTGTGGCAGGAAGCAAATTGTACCAGGCCATATCATATTTATTTTTGAAACTCTGCACAACTTGCATAGGAAGGGATTTTTTGATTATTTTTATTTCTGTTTCCCAGTAATTCAGGTGTCTTTCTCCAAATGATTCGATATTCTGAGATGTGCCCAATTTCTTTACTTAATAATAAAACAGTCCGGGACTCATTGTAAATCAGTAGGGATTCAGCAATATGGTGCAATACATCACCAAGACAGCAGAGGCCATCATTGGAGATAATAGGCAAGCACATTAATATTCATGCCTTGTGAAATCCTCGCCATGTTTCTGAAAATCTGGAGCATACATGCATTCCAGGTTTAATGTTCACCAATAGATGTTTGCCAAGGAGTTTTTAGATATTTCTTGTGGTAATTCATTCATGGCATCAGTGTACATGGGGGAGACTTCAATCCATGGTTTCCATTTACTTAATTGTGTACTCAGCTGATGTTTCTCAGTGAATACCCACAATCCTTTCTGCTTAGACCTTATGTTTTGGGTCTCTCTATCTCTCAACTGGAGATGCTGCTGAGTAAGGCTGATCATATATTTGTGTCCTTGTGAGTGAAGTTAGGGAGGCTCACAACACACACACACACACACACACACATTTGTGTTGTTCCACAGAGTGCAGAATTTCCCTAGAGCCTAAGAAATTCAAGTTAGACATTGCAACATAACATGAACTAAGTTAGGCCCCTGTGGAAGCAATACTGTGCTACCATGGATGTGGAGATGCCAACAAAACAGAGTCATTCAGCAGAGGGATGTACAGACTGAACACTTGGAGTGTCAGAGACCACAGTTTGCTACAGCCCACACTCTGCTTCCCAGAGCTGGCACCTAAAAATACCACAAATAAGGCATACAGAAGTGTATTACAGTTATCTTTAAATATATTACTAGTGATAGACAAGGTGATATATAGTCAAGGTTCTAAAGAAGTAGAATCTTTGTCAACTGAAAAACCAATGCAAACAAGATTTAAAGTGAAAGAGATATCAATTCTAAATTGCACAATTGATTACAGTATCCAAAAAGTGCAATGTGTGTGTGTGTGTGTGTGTGTGTGTGTGTGTGTGTAGTTGTCCAAGGTTTCAGAGATAGGTGAGATGGAAGATCAAGCCATAGGTGGTAAACCCAGAAAAGAAATGTTAAAGAGAAAAGACTGGGGCTGGCAAGAAAGCTTAGTGGATCAAGCACCTTCCATCCAATCCTGATGACCTGAGCTCAGTTCTCAGAACATAGAGAAATGTGCAAAAGAGAATCATCACAATAGAATTGTCCTCTGGTGTGACTTCCCCTCATTTCACACCCCCGCACCCCCACACTCACACCCACCCATACCCACACCCACTCACTCCCCCCACACGGTTGGAGATTAAAATAGAGAGAGCTGAGAATAGAGCAAAATAGGGTATCAAAGGACAAAAGTGGATTTCTATAGTTCTTAATCACACCATGCCAAATACACAGTATGGATCATAGTGGAATGAGCAATACTAAAAACTGAAGAGAGAAGACCCCAAAGACAGAGAACCAGCATGTTTGTAGTTGTTTCCCTAAAGGATAGGAGCCAATAGAGCACAGAAGGAAAGTAGACGTTACAGACACGGTCCCCAAAGACCTAACAGAGCACAGCAGCTCTTAATACACCTTGAAAAAAATCTTCACATTCAAAATACAAAAGAAAGCATTTGAGCAAACAAGCAACACGAATAATTTAGCAGGAAAGATGAAAACAGTAATACCAGTTTCCTTTTCTTCTTTCTTTCTGGTATACCTTAACAATGACCCAATAGTGAAGCAATTGATGTCTTCTATTCCTAAAGACAATTCGGTGGCCCAGCTTTTCTTTCAGTCTAATGAAAATAAACATACCTGGAAGAATGATGCAGGAGGATCATGCATTTGAGGACAATATGGGCTATAGGGCATATTAATGTTCCAAGCCAGCCTAAGAGCTGCATACTGAGACCCTGACTCAAAAAATATCCTAATACAAAGAAAAGCAAAAAAGTGGGGAGAAAGACAGTAAACGGGTTGGTTGTGGGCAAGGTTTTTGAGTGAGTCTTTGTGAAATCCCTCTTATAGGAGTACTTAGTTCTCTAAGTAGTTCAGCCACTGCAAGCAGTAAACAGACTTGGGATAAAGGACTGTGAAGTCTTGTTTAACTTGCTCACTTGTGGGCCAATGTGAAAGAAATGCAGAGTATAGAAAATTCCTAAGCCATAACGATATGGAAATGATATTTGGGACAGAATAATAGCTTTTATTTTTCACCCTTTGTGGCTAAGGGAAGATGATGTAATTTAATGATGATAATAGAGACGTTAAATGTTCAAAGAGTGAGAAAGTAAGAAAAGTAAGGTGGTTGTGAAGATGCAGAGGGAGGGAAGAGCTGTAATTTCCACGGGTTTTGTAAGCTCAGAGATGGTCAATGAGGAATTGAGCTCATTTGGGAGAAAGGGCTTTGCCTTGACCAAGAGCTAGTACAGCATTGAGAAGGTCAGATTGGAACCAAGGCTGGCAACTGTTGTGTGCACCAACACACTGGGTGTGACCCAACACTATCGTTGTATCTCACTGACGCTTGTTTCTCTACGAGATTAAAGTGGAAAGTATGAAGCTGCCATGACAATTAGTAAGCAAAGTACTCCCAACAGCTTATACCTCACTGAGTTCTGCAGCAAGCGTGGTACGTGCATGGTATCATTGCTCTTTCTACCATCACTAGGGCATCTTATCAAAGATGCCACTTCCGTCCACGTAAGACAGATTGTTTCTACAACCATTTGCTTGTATGCTTTGTATGTTTTTCCCTCCCAGACTGCACATTATACACGTCCTAAAGTGACTTACGTTCTCCTGAGAGACAATACATGATAAAGTTCTGTATAAGTGCCAAATGATGAGGTTCTGGGTCCTGTGCTGAGACATGGCTGATAGGAAAGGGAAGAGGAGAATTATGAGACCCACACAGCTTAGAGAAACAGACCTGCAATTTCACATTCTACTAATTGTGAGAGAAGCATCAGCAGTCATGTACTGCATTTATGCCTCACATTCATGCATCGTGTTTCCACCACACACAGCAACGTACTGTGTTTCCACCACACAGTCATGTGTCATGTTCCCACCACACAGTAAGGTACTGTGTTCCCACCACACAGTCATGTGTCATGTTTCCACCACATAGTAAGGTACTGTGTTCCCACCACACAGCACTCTCCACATTCCCTCTACTCTCCCTTTCCTGCATCGTTTCCAATAAAGACTGTCATTGACCAGCACCAGAAATAAATTTGATTTCTCTAATGTAGAAGGTAATTGGATTTTTTTGAATGCATCCCTTTAATGATTGTCCCAGTAACTGGCAATTTAGCTGTAAGTGACCTCTCATCGATCAGGTGATATGTCTTAAAATAAAGAGCAGAAACTGGGGTGAAAAAGACCAGCTGTGTGACATCTAAGAGATTGTTTCTGAGCCCCCATATTATTATTTTACTGAGAAAATGCTTTGTCTTTGGATGTGGTTTTTATAAAACAAGCTGTACAATAATTGGCCATCTAGCTGCAGATGACTGCTCTCTAGGAAATATGAAAAGTATTTCTCAGAAGTTACTAGGGAGCAAAAAATGAAAATTGAATAAAACACAGCCAGTAATCATTTTATTACATGAAAATTTCTATTATCATGTATATTCCTCCAAGAACAGGAGGCATATGAGTGAAAAGAAGTAATGAAATTTTTTTTAAAATCTGGTCAAACATGAAATAAAACATTGATGTTTTGTTAAAATACTCAACACAAGACTTGTTCTCTAAAACAGTGACGAAGGGATATGGCTGAAATTGTCATCACAGCTCTTAAGGAAGTTCTCATTTGAGCTTTGTGTCTGAATACATGGGATTTAAATTCCTTTATTTTGCCTACTTTTTGTGACAACACAGTTCTTCTGATGGATGCCTTTTATGTGTCTTTACCCTTTGAGCATGTCAATAAATACCTTGAATGTTTTTTGAAAAAAATATAATCTTGGTCATCACTATTAGTGAAAAAATAAAAATTTGTATTAGTGAAGGGTCAGAATAAAACCAAGCATATGATAAAATAATCAGGGTACTAGCTCCAAGTCCAAGCAAAAAGGACTGGCGAGATGAGTTGGTAGTTAAGAGCTCTGGCTGTTCTTCCAGAGGTTCCCAGCACCGGTGTTGAGTGGCTCACAAGTGCCTGTAACTCTCACTTTAGTGGACTGTTGTCTTTTTGTCCTCTGTGACACACAGACACCTGCACACAAACACACATACCTGCAAGCCTGCACACACCTGCACACCTGCACAAACACTGCACACATGCACACACAGGTGCATACATACTGCACACACACAAAAACACAAAGTAAATAAAATAAGTACCTGTCCTTTTTGAATTATCACTACAAGTTGCCCCACATGTACAAACAAAAGGAGAGTTTGAGGAACAGAGACTGTCCCACAGTTCTTCACTTTTTCCCACACCCTCTTCTACCATGATTCCTGAGTCTAGGAGGGGGTGATCGAGGTGTCCCATTTGTAGCTGTACATTTAGCTGCTACTTATTGTCATCTCTTTGGTTATGAGTCTATGAAGTTACTGCTGTACAGAGAAGCTTGTCTGACCAAAGCAGATAGCACAGGAGTATTTCTTAGTGGGTATTTCAACTTCTTCATTACACAATGCATTATTCTTCATTCTATATAGAATCTCTTAATTGTGAATCTACATTGTGTGTGCTGGCTAGGAATATGTACATTTGACACAAGCTGAAGTCATCTAAGATGGAATCTCAATTAAGAAAAGTTCCTCCATAAGATGGCGCTGTAGACAAGCCTGTAGGATATTTTCTTGATTAGTAATTTGTGGGAGATGACCCATCTTATTGTGGGCATTGCCATCCCTGGGCTGGTGGTCCTGGTTCTATAAAAAAAATAAAAATAAAAAGCAAACTGAGCAAACCATGTGGAGCAAGCCAGTAAGCAGCACCCTTCCATTGCCTCTGCATCAGCTCCTACCTCCGGATTCCTGCCCTGTTGAGATCCTGTCTTGACTTCCTTTGATGATGGAAGAGTAAGCCAAACAAACCCTTCCCTTCCAAAGCTGCTTTGGTTGTGATGTTTCATTGCAGCATGGGTAATCTTGACTAAGACATTGTTTGTTTGAGTTTCAGCATTATCAGCTAAAATCAAAACTAGTAGAATGATGCCTGTCTGATGGAAAATAAATTTTCTGGAAAAAAGAAGAGGTTTCATATCTGTATGTATGTGTGCATATAAAACCATATTTTCCTTTCCAGGAAAAGCATTACCCACACCTATAGGCCTTTTAAATGTTCATATAGTGGGCTATTAATGCCACACTGAACATTTGCAGAAAGCGTTAATATAGCTAATGAGCAATTAACTTTGTCAATAGACCTTTAAAAATAAACATGTATTGCCAGGTTGTGGTGGCATGTGCCTTTAATCCCAGCACTTGGTAGGTGGTGGCAGGTGGATCTCTGTGAGTTCAAGACCAGCCTGGTCTACAAAAGCTAACTCCACGATAGCTAGGGCTGTTACACAGAGAAACTCTGTCTCAAAAATATAGAAATAATAAACAAATAAGTAAAAACAAAAAAACCATGTATTTACTAATTCATTTTGTCATTTGTTTCTATAAACATTTTGAAATGCCCTGTGGTGATTGTTAGACATTAGAAAGGAAGCAAAGATAAATACTTACTGTGAGGGGTATTGAAGGCTGATAGGAAGAAAGGAGAAGTGTGAAAATGGGAACCGAACTGTGGTGTGGTGTGAGAAGGTAAGTCAGCAAGTGTGAGCCCTCTGCACTGGCGTCAACGCTGGGGACTGCATGGAGCAGCACAGCTCTGCCTGGGCCTCAGCAGATGGGGCAGAAAGCGGAAGGGCGCTTGGGGAAGATGCAGAGTTGTAGATGGGAGGGTGCTGGCTCATCAGAATACACGCCTTGTAATCTGAGGGAAGTGCCGTCACAGATTTATGGCAGGGAAGGCATGTCCTTTCGCTCATCTTTATTTACTACTTCAGGGGCGAGTGTGAGTCAGAAAAGCCATAGGCAGCGGAATGGAAAAAGAAGAGAAAAAAATTGAATTAGGTTTTAGGCAAAATCATTTGGATTTGGGATTTCAAGGTTCTGGTTTTACTCTTATGATTTAGACACACTAAGGAGACATTACTAATCAAAGGTATCATCCTATCAAAGGTGGTATTCAAGTGAGAGGGGAGGGGCCGTGTGATTGAAGAGCACTGTATACCTGTGTAAAATGCAGACAGATAGTATATGCTAATCATTTTAATAAAACATAGTTCAATTGAAGGAACCCTGTATAATCTTAATTAATATTTGCAAACCAGCATCAGTATGTCACACGCTGAGTAACTGCAAACACACACATTCAGCATGTAAGGTCAAATGTACTCTTACATTTCTGAGTCGAATGAAGCATATGCCTCTAATTTGTATCTTCTCGTGTGCTCTGATGTTAAATATGTGCATATTCTATTCTCAGTAGATTTAAATTTTATGCTTGTATTGAAATATGAATTTGAGATTTCCTCAAGTGCTGAGCCAGTTCCTCCCTTCTCCAGGTCACGGATATGATGCTCCAGGACAAGCCTTACCCTGATTGGGGGAAATCGGCGAGAGCCTTCTGGAAGAAAGGCAATGTCAGGATCATCCTATTCTGGTAGGGAATCGCTTCAGTTATTTATTTGTTTCTGTATTATTTATTTTGTCCCATTCACTAAAGCACTTGAGTTGGGTGTGCTTTTCATTAACTGTACAGAATTCTATTAGGAAGGCCCTGGGACTGCACTTTAGTCATTATCCTCTCTTACAGATTCATTGAGTTTGTTTATTGTTCATGAGCTCATTTGTAAGAAAGAAACATCACAGACAGCTTGACCTAAAGTAAGCAGCAGGTCTTTCGACTCAGTAAACCAGGCTGTGGTAACTGTCTCCAGCATACACAAATCGCCTAGGCCATTCCACAGGATACGGCTTCAGACTAAGGATGTGACACCCCCCTGGAAGGAGCCCCTGCACAAACTGTGTCTTGTCTCCTAGGACTCTTCTTTCCTTTCCTGCCTCAGCACCATCGAATCAATGAAAGAGCTAGCCATTGGACTGTTTATTTTGGCTATGGGTCAGCTCTCAGCATAGCAGTTTTTGTTAGAGCTGTGTACACTAATGTGTAGCCAGACTTTCTCCTGACCACCAGCTCCCAATTAATGACATGGAGACTTCCTATTAAGTATGAAAGCTTGGCTTTAGCTTAGGCTTCTTTATATTAATCTATATTATGTCACATGGCTTGATGCCTCTCCTCCGTACTGTCCATGAACCTCCCACCCTGTCTTGTTGGCAAAATTGCCTCTCTTCTGAGAGTTTCTCATTCTGGAAGTCCCATCTAACCTCTCATGCCTAGCTATCGGACATTCAGATCTGTATTAAACCAATCAGAAAATGTCTTGGCAGAGACACATTTTCACAGTGTATAAGAAGGCTATCCCACAATGCTAATGCTCAGACACATTGTAATTGATGGCATCTTGTGCTGGAAAATTCTAGCCTGTATATCTGCCATTAGAAATTGAAATAAGATATATCTGTCTGTTCTTAGATGTTAGTTTCTTTTTTGTTGTTATATGTTTATTTCTTTTGTTATTTTTTAAAAGAAAGCAATCTTTTTTATTTTACATACCAATACCAGTTCCCACTCCCTCCCTTTTTTCCATTC
>LOEQ01001138.1:183251-199493 GCA_001685075.1 Bramus lutescens | reverse complement strand
AGTGCTTAAATGAATACAATTTGTGTGTTGTTATTTCGGGTGTAAAGCTAGCTGTGCGGGAGCTGGGCTGGACGAAAAGCAGGCCCGTGGTCCTATTCACTACAAGTGGCAATAAAGTAGTCCTTTATTATTTGTTTTACTTCTGGTCCATATCAGGTGGCTCTTATTTCATGAGATTGAGATTATGGATTTTACTTTCTTGCTTGGGTTTAGAGAAAGAGAGAGCCACACTCCAACTTAAAAGCCAGCTTTAATCTTTAACTAGACTGGGACTACAAAAAGACCATTTTTATTATATGTCTGTAGAGAACAGCAGAGACAAACATTTGAAGCTATATGAAATTTTATCCTGATGAAAATGTGATATGTCTATAGACCAATTTACTATTTTTTGAGACTTTTTCTCTGCCTGATTAGTGTTTTTCTTCAGATGTCTTCTTTGTCCAGTGGTCTTCAGATTCCTTAGCTTGATATCTTTATTCTCCTGAAAAGACAAAACCCTGCTCCAACCCTAATTTTGGGGAGATTCTCTTTTGGCAAGTTATATCTGATTAATTGAAAATCATTTGTTAGATTTATAGGTCAGATTAAACAGCTATGCTATTTGATAAACTATCATCTCTCCTAATTAAGAGGTCTCTTGTTTTCAAATTAAACCATTAACAATTTTGATGGTATCCATAGCTTTTCTTCTCCTATGGAAACAAAACCAAATCTCTTCCCCAAGGTAACACATGTTCTGGTTTCCATTCTGAGGTCATTATATCTTTAAAGTATTTTGGCTGATTTAATTCCATAGATTTTTTTTGACTATTCAATGTCTCTCTGCAACTGTCATTAGCATTTAGAAAATTCAAAGTTAAGAAACATGTAATCTATTTCTGGGCATATTTATCATCCCTTTCTAATTTATTTGACCTGTTCCTTATAGTTTAATTTGATCTTTCTATAACTGCCTGCCCTATAGTATTGTGTGATATACCCGTAATATGCTTTATGTTATAATAAGCAAAACCCCTTTTCACCTTCTTAGAGACATATGTTGGAACATTGTCTGTTTTTATTTGTATAGGTATATCCATGATGACCATAACTTCTAGCAAATGTATAATTACTAAATCAGCCTTTTCTGAATTCAAAGCAGTTGCTCATTGAAAACCTGAATAGATATTAATGGTGTGATGTACATATTTTAATTTTCAAGATTCTACAAAATGGAACACTTCTACCTGCCATATTTCATTCTTTTGAGTATACTTCCTGCAGGTTGTGATGTTTGAAGGTATAAAGAACAAGTAGGACATTTCCTTGGCTTGTTGCCAGGTGATAGAAAAATTTAAAAAAAAAACCCTTTGCTATTGACATGATGGCTTTAATAAAATTCTGATGCTTTCAGCACATTTCCAATTAATAATTGATTGATTTCTGCATTATATTGTGCTAGAGGACCTGGAAGACCCATATGGGACCTGATATGTGTTATATATGTGGGATGATTCCTAATCCTGATTATATCCTGTAATTGAATAAAGAATAAAATCAATTCTGTACCATCTGCTATAAGATCAATTGAGCAAAACATCTCTTTTTGCATATTGCACATCGGTAACTATGTTGAGAGATTCTTTAAAAATCCCTTAGTACCACTATGAGAATATCATATAATTCTGAATTTGGGCAGAATTATAAGGGATTTGTTCCATTTACTTAAATTTTCTGATTTGTAACCTGCCTTTTGTGTTTTGTTTGCATCAATATATAATGTAGGGATTCCAGTTATTGGTGTGTCCCATTCAATGTGAGGAAGGATCCAGTTAGTTCCCTTTATAAATTATATTTTTTCAGGGGCAATTTCTAATCCCCAACAAGGCAAAATTTTCTTTACTTTTTTAAACATCCTTTCTAAAGTATCTACATTTGAATTATATAGTAAAATGCCATCTGTGTAATGGTAAACTATAGATTTATGAAATTGCTTACATATCATTTTCAACAGCTGCAGTACAAAATATTGGCACAGGATGAGGATATTTAATATTCTTTATGGGAGAACTTTCCATTGCTATCTCTTTTATTAAATCTATTAATTAGCTTACTATTAACATATCTCTATTATAAGTAGGTACCATGAAGGCAAATTTTTCTCTGTCTTTTTCTTGTAAAGGTATAAAGAAGAAACAATCTTTTAAATCAATAACTATAAAAACCATCCTTTAGGTAATAGAGAAGGGCAAAGGAAATCCAGACTGTATAGAACCAATTGGCTGAATCACCTTATTAACATCTCTTAGATATATTACCATTCTCCATTTTTCAGATTGTTTTAACAACAATCACATGAGAATTCCAAGGGCTGGTTGACTCTTCAATATGTTGAACATTTAGTTGCTCCTGTACCAGCTGTTCTAAGGCTTGCAGTTTCTCCATTGTTAAAAGTCATTGTGCAACCCATACAGCTATTTCTTTCAGCATTTAAAATGTAGGGCTGTTGGTGTCTTTGAAATATTAGCAGCTGTTTTGCCCTGTTATTGAACAGCCTGAACAGTCCATGATTATTCTTTATCAAACCTTCCAATATTTTCTCCATAAACATACATTAATTTATGGTCAGATTCTAAGATTGGAAGAATGTTAATCTGAGTATTCCATTAATGGAATCACATCGACACAAACTCATTGCTATGTTAGCCGCATATGATTTTAATATTCCTCTGTCCTTCTGGCACTATTCCTTCACCCATCTCATGCTCTTCTTTACCTGAGATAAAGTTCCAATCCCTAAAAACTAAACATTTACATCCTGAAGAGGCCAATTTTGATGTCAAGATTCTAATGAAATTATTGTTACATCCACAGCCATGTCTACCAGACCTTCAATTACATCATTTATTTGTATTTTAATTTTGGTCTTTGTTCATTTATAGAAGTTTGTCAAAATACTCACTTTATAATTTCTCCTGAGATTTTTTTTGTTCCCTCTGTTATAGATGTTCTACTATGCAGAGCAGTATGGTTTCTTACAATAGGCATTAGATTCTTTAATTTTTCTGGGAAGGAGCTTCCTTCACAATGCTTGGAAACAACTAAAAACAACTAAACAACTAAACTTTGATGTAGGGGCCTGTAAAAGACCTCTCAAGATCCCTGTTGATCTACATTAGTTAGTCAAATGCCTGTCTTTGCCACACCTTCTACATAATCCAGAAGGGTGGGGTGTTCTGAATGGAATATGTTTAGAAAAAAAAATCTTTGTTTCTAGAAGTTCCCTGTTTACAATCCCTTTTAAGGTGACATTGTTTGCCACAAATGAAACATTTGACATTTCAATTTTTTTCAAACCTCTGGAAATCACCTCTTCTATCCAAGTATCATCATGTATATTAGATGCTATATTAATTGTATCTTGGATACCTTCCTCCAAAGGTGCTGACCTTGCCTTTAATGGCCTTTGAATTGAGAATTAGCATTTTTCAAAAGTCAGAGAGTCAATTATTATTTGTCTAGCTTCTGAATTTGGTATCATTCTATTTACTGCTGATGTCAGTCTTTGTATGAAATGCATGAAGGTTTCTTTTGGGCCCTGTATGACTTTTGTAAGTGATTCAACCTTCTTTCTTCTTAAATTCTGTCCCAAGCATTTAATGATGATCCATGGCATAAATCCAGGTTGTTACCATCTTATAGGGATTGCCTTTCTATGGTAGCATAATCTTCTTCTCCAAGAATTTGATCTTGGGAGATTTCCATACTTCCACCTTACTCCATTGTTCCATAATCTTAACGTCTTCTCTGAACCAGGTACTCCACTGTAATTTTGTACCAGGTTCTAAAACAGCTTTTACCAAGTCTATCTAATCTTTAGGGATAATTTTATTACAAACTGACCACGAGTCTAACATTGCTTCAACACAAAAGGTCAGTGCATGCCATATGAGACTATTGTGTTCTTGAATCTCTTTAAATATAAGATTGGCACAGGAATCCATTCAGTTCTTGCAGAGCCTCTATCATATGGCAATTGCTGTAAGGTTTCTGATTATGTTAAGGTATGTTATTTGAAAACCTTAATATATTCCTCCATATTCTTACAATGCAATGCTGAAAAAGGTTCTCCATTAAATTCCTCTGTCTGGATTTGAATATCTCTATAATCTTTTTTATTAAGTTTTTCTAAAACTTGTATCTTAGCACTCAGATTAGCCAACATTTTTAGTGATAAAATAAAAATGATAAATCCCATCTAAATTAATTATCCTATCATTTAATCATTCCATTTTCAAACTGACTAACATATAATCATACAGAGATCTAAATTTCTCCATTGTAATGGTTTTTCCCATTTTTACTGTGGGGAAAAGCTCTCTCTTTTAAATATTTTCTCCCTTTAACAATTCCCAGTTATCGTATGAAATCTGCTGACGATGATGAAGAAGGTGTGAGGCTTATTGTTGCTGCGCAGAACAGCAAAATCCTGACTGGATTCCAAGGCAGCTAACGAGATGGGCAGCAGCCTGAGAAGGGAATGCAGGGAGAGCCTGACAGTACTGAAGAAGAAAAACCCTAGCTGGTAGGGCAGTGACTCTGGCCATGTGTAGCTCCAGCCTATGTTGGTGCTTGTAAAGCCACAGGCAAACAGCTTTTATGTTAATTCATACCCCAAATGTTAGACATCAGATGTAGCATGAAAAGTAAAAACCCAGAGACAGATATTGGAGTTCAACCTGAAGAACAAATAAAGCAGCAAACAGCTAGAGAGACCTTTTACTTCTACGAAATCTTCAGACTGGAGGGGTGAGATCCTGTCTCCACAATATGCAGACTCCGCACCCCATTGAGTTCCTGTCTCTTCCCCTTTATATTCCTCTTTCTGCCCAGCCATATCGCTCCAGTCTCCACCTCCCTGTGCTGAAATTAAAGGTCTGTGACTCCCAAACACTGGAAATAATGGTGTGAGTCATTTCTGGACTGATCTTATGTAGCTCAGGATAGCCTTGAACTCACAGAGATCCATCTGCCTCTGTCTTTGGCCTCCTGGGCTTAAAGGTATGTGCCACTAATCCCTGGCCTCTATAGTGGCTTAGTTTTGCATTCTGATCTTCAGGCAAGATTTATTCATTAAAATACATATAAAAATAACACTGCATAGCAAATCAACTACTATTGCTTTAATTTGTGCTATGAAGGTGATAACAAAAAAAAAATAGTCTGGCCAGGCAGTGGTGGTACACACCTTTAATCTCAGTACTCGGGAGGCAGAGGCAGGCAAATCCCTGTGAGTTCATGGCTAACCTGGTCTAAAAGAGCTAGGTCCAGGTCAGGCTCAAAAGCTTCAGAGAAACCCTGTCTCAAAAACAAAAATAAAATATAATAGAATAAAATTGTTGTCTTTGGTGTGATGGTGCCTGCCATCCCAGCACTCGGGACATAGAAAGCTGGAGGACCCAGGTTATCTTCTTCCATAGCAGGTAGGAGCCCAGCCTGTTGTATAAGAGATCCTGTCTCAAAACAGCAAGGATACGGTAAAGAAGTAACAAATCAAATGAAGAAAAATACCCAAGAATCATGAAAGGGTCAGAGAGGAAGAAGTGTTACTAGCATCCTTGTAGACTTCATATCATGACCTATATGATTACAATAGGTTTCTCTTTCTTTACATTTTTACAAAAGCACACGTTTTGTTACTCTGTGATACCTCTTTGAATACCATAATATTATTTTCTCTTGCAAGGCTAAGATGGCGATAAAGCAAATAATTTTGCTTTAATTTTTACTGAGGTCAAAATATTGACCATTAACTAATAGCTACATAGAATCAGACTTCATCTTCATATTTAATAATTTCCCAAAAGAGTGTGAACCTCTTAATGCCTAGTGAACCTGTATGATGTAGTCCTGGGTTACTCATTAATGAAAATGGTTTTTCATAGGTACCAATCTATTAGTAATAATATAGAAATAATTCAACATTGAATAAGAAAAAACATAGTATTTTCAAATTTTCATCAAAACTGATGAACCTTGATTTTTTTAAAAAAATACTCATTTATTTATGAGTATGCATGTGAGTGTGTGTGTATGTGCGTGCGTGTATACAAGCTATACCGTGTGCAGAAGTCATATGACAATTTATAGGATTTGGTTATCTCTTTACATCTTTATGTGTGTGGGTGTCTGAGATCAAACTCATGTTAGTAGGCTTCAAGGTCAGCACTTTTACCCATAGAAACATCTAGCCAATTTCTATGACAACATTTTTAACTGGAAAAACATTTCATATTTTGCATGTTATGGTGGAATGAGTATCATTATTTAATACACTGTGTACTTCTTTCTTATTTCTTTAATCAAATATATATCTTTGGTTGAAAACTGCCTCTGTAATTGAGGAGAAACAAACCATTTTTATTCCAAACAAAAATGCCTGCACCTAGTAAATCATTCCCCTTAATAGTAAATTAGCAGGTGCCATGGTAAACATGGCTACTTATTAGCATTCAAAATAGAAAGACCCAAAGACAATACTCCAGTTGAATTTTTTTTGGTTAGACATAAGCTACTTACTTCTTGACCAAAAGGTAACTGAGGGGTTGGGAAGATGGCTCAGTTGGTAACGTGCTCACTGAGTAAGCAAGAAGACCTGAGTCCTAGAACCTATGTCAAAAAGTGATACACATGTGTAATCTCAGTGCTGAAGAGGTAGAGATAGGCAGAGCTCTGTGGCTTGCTGGCCATCTGGTCTTGCCTACTTGGAATACTCCTGGCTAATGTGAGATCATGTCTAAAAATAAAATGACTAAAATAAAGTATACATAGCATACGAAGAATGACACCTGAGGTTGTTTTCTGGCCTCCACATATATGTGCACACATTTGTACATGCAGATACATGAGCATCTATACACATGCATATATTTGTGTACACATACATTACATTCATACACACATATATACACACATAGACACATGTGTATTCACACACTGCCCACACAGATACACATACATACACAGGTACATATTAATTTGTATACACATGCACACATGCATTCATATAGATACAGACATTTGTTCACATACATGTACACATATATACATACATACATTTTCACATACAGAAGCACTCATATATGCATGCACACATTTACACACATAGATGAATACATTTATACATGCAGACATGCACACATTTGTATAGACACACATGGAAAGCTATTGATATCTAATTACTTCATTAGCATATGATATGAATCATTCACTTTGAAAAATGACCTATATTCATGCAAGATAAATTTAACTCTTGGGGATACATTTATGACTGCAGAGTAACCCAACCTCATGACTTTGTAAGTTTAGTATTGCTGAATTAAAATTAGCCAGGTTTTAAGTAATCTACTTAAAAACAACTACTTATTAAATACTGAGTACAATGTAACATAGTAATTAGAAACAGAGCCTTTTAAGCCACTGGCCTGGCTTTTAGCTCTGGCTTCACTGTTTATTATTATTGTTAATTATGTGTTAATTATAATTTTGTTATAAGGCCTGTTGATTCCCGCAGGAGATGCTGGCTGTGGTTATGAGAATACAACTTTGAAAGACAAAATCAGGATAATTTCATTTGAGTCCAGTGAAGAAGGCAGAGAGATGAGAAGAGGGAGTGTGAACTAGGATGTAGGTACTGTAAGGGTTCTGTGATAATGTGCTAGGTGAGCTGGAATTGGTTTTGTAAAGAAGTAGACCTGAAGTGTCACCTCAGAATAAGCAGGAGCCATGTGGGGGAGGAATTGGTGGTTGGTTAAGTATTGGGGATTAGAAAGAGGAGAAGTATATGGTAGCTTTGAGTGTATAGAGATGAGCTCCAGCTCAGTGGATGATGATTGGCAGGTGTCTCCTGCCATAGGAGCTACCACTGAAGAAGCAAAGTCTCAAGTGAGGCACAGTGAGCCCAGTCATGGAGAACAGAGACACTCAGTAGTCAGTCATGTGGATATGGATCTTGGGAGTAAGTTCTATGACAGTAGTGTATGCAAAACATATTTTATTATCTACTTGTGGTTTCTATAGCTGGCAGCTGCATGAAGATGATGTGTTGCGATAGGGCATAAGAAAAACATACGTTAGGTTAAAATGCTGTAAAGATGAGGGTACTCCAAATAAGAAAGAGTGCACATAAGGGGGATGGGAGGGGCAGGATAGTGCACAGAAAGAAAGAAACCCTAAGGAAACTGAGTAAAACGCCAAGAGTGTTTATCATGGCATGCTATAGCATCCACAGCCAAATGCCAGCAATGGGTAACATAAGTCCCAGCATTGAGCTCTCATGGTCTTAAACACTGAGGAAACTGACCTTGGCCAATGTTGTTCTCTAGAATGAGGCTGTTTGAAGCCAAGCCTGTTCTAAGTTAAGCTGTGATTAGTAGAGGAGGAATTGAGAAATATGAGGATAATTGAAAGATAAAAAAGAAGATCAGAAGGACATACACACTACAGCTTATTACTCTATAGAAGTAGTTTGCTTCATCTACAGCACACACATTTTTTATGTGAGAGAATAAGCTCATGTTGCTACATAGGCATCATATTAAAACATCTTTAAATTGGCTAGCAAAAATTTACTACTTGTTTAATTGTTATCACTTAGTAGGAAGATAAAGAATAAATAGTTTACAGTATTATGGTTAAAATACCACCAGATGTTTTTAAAATGTACTAAAATCAAACATGTTGATTAAGTTTTGTACACATTTCTACCTTATCCCACTATTTGGAAGCAGGACTGTTTTCCTTGTTGTGTCCCTGGACTTAACATGGTGTCAGACAGATGGCAAACATTCCATGCTTTCTGGAGAGTTCTGTACTGTGGGCAGGGATTCCCAAACTGTCATGCTCTGTGATATCTATAAAGTCAAGTCAGATGAATGACTTCATTGGAAACCATAACAAACAAATTATAAATAATTTAGTCTACAATTAGTGAGTGCTTTGTAAGAATCATAAAACTTAGGAGTGTATTGTTTTCCAAAATAAATGGAAATATTTACTTTCAGAGTTTAAAAGTCACCGTGCCTGGAATAACGTGTTCTATACCCAACTGTAAAGTTCATTTAAAGACTGAAGGATGTATACCTATGACAACATCACCACCATCCCTCACCACGAACATTTGGGTCATATAGATCTTTTCTTTATGTCTTAAAGGTAAGTGGAGTTTAACCGGACAAACAAACCAATAGACAAGCTCACCTTGCATCACTTAAATAGTAACCCCTAGTGTAGCCCATCCTTCCATTCACTGAAAGGCAGACTAGCATCAGGAATAGTCCTTGAAGTTGTACATATTTGAAAAAAATGCCCCTTAGTGAAGATCCTTAAGGACCCACATGTTCAGGGTCAGTGGTGAGGAGAGGAATGTTGTAACATTATGTGTATACACATGCAGGAATGTCTTGAGAAGTTTCTTTTGAGCTAGAGGGCTAGGAAACTAGCTTGTTGGATAAAGCCACCTTGTCCCTAACCAGATGGCCTGACTTCGAACCCTGGGACCCAAACAGTAGAATGAGAGCACAGACTCCCACAAATAGTTCTGTGACCTCTATACATATGCAAATCTGTATACAACATCATACACACATATGTGTGTGTGTTCACACATGAGAAATAAATACCTTTTAAAATTTCCTCCTTGAAGAAAGATATTTGGTTTTGTGGACTATGACCAACAACTTTCTGCTTGAATTAAGATTTCCTACTTCGAGAATAACTATCTAAAAATAGTTGTCAATCATTGTTAGAATTGTCTGAATCATAACTGGCTAACATTTTATAGACCAAATAAACAATAAAGCTCTGATGTCTGCGAGGAGCAGCTGGCTGCCTGGTGCTCTGCCTCAGTGGGGTCCAGGTTTGGATCTGAGTCTGGTGATCCGCAAACTCAGTTCTGTGCTTCACTGGTCACTGCTGGAAATCCATAGCTGATTGGCGTAGAGCTAGAATTGCTAAGAACTAACACTCTGCTGTCATTTACAGGGCAACTCATTACCCTTAGCAGGTGAAGGCAAGTCATTACCTTGTTTTGTGGGCCAGGGAGCAAAACTAGGACCATGGACAGCAAGGCCGAGTTTCACCGAAGACAAGATAAGATGAGGGTCTCTACCAATGATCGCTCTCTTCCTGGAATCAGAAAGCAGCTGTTCCTTGGATCCACACTTTAAGTTTGATGGTGTACACCCTAAGCAAGTGAGCTATATCCCTAGCCCCATTTTATTTTATTTTGAGATGAGGTCTCACAAAGTTGCCTATGCGAACCAGGTAAAAAGACAGGCTTACCTCTTTCATCTGTGTGTGTGTGTGTGTGTGTGTGTGTGTGTATGTGTATGCGTGCGCACAGGAGTGTGTGCATGTGTGATTTGTTTCCTGGGAGAGGCACTCTCCTAGATATGCAACAGTGAACAAAAACAGACCTTGTTGAGCAAACACATAAAATTACTTTTAAAAAGCTCCTTAGGAAACAAAGTACACTACACAGAGCCCATTTAAGGGATATGCATTGGGACTGAGGATAAGACTTGATAGTTAAGAACATGTACCTGAGTTCAGTTCCTAGCATCCATGTTAGGCAGGTCACAACTACTTGTAACTTGAGCTCTGGAGGAATCTCATGTCCTCTTCAACATATCATGACATCTGTATGCTAGTGCACACAACCCCCATATATGTGTGTGTGTATGTATGTATGCATGTGTGTATATATATACATGTATACATGATTAAAAATAAAACAAATTTTTAAAAAAGATTCATGTGTTATAACTGTGTTTTATTTCTTGGTAATAATGGTGGTTCAACATAGATAGGCCTATCAGTGTGTCACACCACAGTCATGGAGAGAAATAACATGATCACCATGCACAGAAAAACACACAAAATTAATAATCCCTTGTGATTTTAAAACTGGGAAAACACTGTTGACAGCATAGCTGCGGAAGGACTGTACCTCAGCACCATGCAGATCTTACATGAAACCCCCAGAGCTAACACTGTATTTAGTGGCGATAAATGTAATGCTTTTCCTTTAAACAAGAAAAGCATGCCTTCCCTCCTCATTGTCATTCAACACAGAGTGACTTAGAACAAGAAAGACAAACACTAAAGGTGAAGAAAGGAAGAAAGATATCAGTCATATCAGACACACCCCAGACAGGACCTGACAGTTGTTGCTTCTCTTTCTCAAGTACCAGACCCGCCGTGTTCACTGCTTCCTTTAATCTGCACATCTGCTTTACAAACTGTGTGCCCTTCTTGGTAGTGTTTTGAAGAAAAAATCCTGTGGTTTTGTTTGCAGTGAATGACAAAGCTGAGATCTGAGTGCAATCTGGCTGATTTCAAAGCTTGAAACTATTGCACAAAATGCCCCAGTTGTTTAACATATTTGTCCATTAATAACCACGATTTTTGATGCATGCATTTATTATGATCCTTTATTTCTCTTTAAAAATGGTTTCTGGTTGGTTTTTTAAAAGGCATAAAAATTTAAGAACCATGAATGGAGTGATGGGTCAGGTCAGTGTACAACATTAAGGGTCTGAGTTTGGATCAAAAGACACACTGGATGCAATGGCACACACATGTGTGATCCCAGAACTCCTGTTGAGAGTGGAAAGGTTGAGATATAGAGGCCCATGATTTCCCTAATCAGTTTATCTGATGTATGAGGTGGAGACCTTTTCTCTAATAAAGTAGAAGGGGAAGAGCTACACCTGAAAGTTGTTCTCTCCCCTCCACATGTATGACCAGAGTAACATGCACTCACAAGCATTCATATTCAGAAAAGAACAGTAACAACACACACAAGCATACATGCACAAACACACACACCCCACAACAGTGATGGTGTTTCCCTGCTTATGGTCTAACACCCTCATTAATGACAAAGAAATGGAAATAAAATGAAAAAGGAACAACTTACCAAAGGTCACGAAATTGATGTCCTTGGGCCAATGAGTTCTCTGAGCTGCTGAATCCTGTATAAAAGTAATTTCCTCCCTGTCTTATTTTGGTTGATCTTGTTTAAAATAATCATAAACTTCAAAGTAAGAGAATGTGATAATGGCTGGATGTACTGATGTAAAAGCCCTTATGAGCTGATGGTAATAACCAAAAGCATTCTGTGTAGTTTAACTTGATGTAATTGTATGTCATTTTCTCTCAATTATAGGGATTACAAGAAAATAAGATGTGCAATATATAGTTTGAAATACCAATAGATAGGATGCATTAATAGAAGCTTACTTTAAGTTCATATATGAAAATTCAACTGATAGTTTTCTTGTTTGGTTTATCTACAGGGTTTTCAAGGACCTAATTTCTGTAAAATGCATTTGTAGGATTGAAAATAAAGACTCCAGATGATGTCATATATTGACAGTAACAATCACAACAAAACCCCCGCATTTTCCTAATAAACACTGGAAATAAGGAGTCATCAAACACTAGAGTTAATCAATGACAGGCTCTGCTTATTGGGAAAGAGTGAGTTCACATTTCATGCTGAAAATCTTTTCTAGAGAGAGTGATCCAGCATCATCTTTTTCAAGAAGAAAGTCTATGGCATCTAAAATTCTTTGCATCATAAAATTCTGTGATTCTGGATAATCTTATTTCCTTATCTAAGGTTGACATCGTAAGGAAATGTTGAATTAGAGTTAGCATGCTCTTTCGGTGCAAGAGTATCTAGCTGAAGGAAGATAAAGATGAGAGGATCCAAATATAAACAATCATACTATAACTCACAATGTTATTTTTCATGTGTGTTGACAGTGATGGGCCCACTTTACACGTAGATCAACATGTAGTAAATAAATGATGATTGAAGCCAAATTTCTTACTGTTGATTGGTTGAGGTTATGTATAAAGCAAAGCTCTAATGTAGGTTAAAGTCACCCTCATCATTATGAGCTCAGGTTGAGCTTAATATGAAGGCACATATACTAATACATAAATAATTTTAGATGTGCCTGTGTATATATGATTTACAATATAGTCATGTTCCATGTAGTAGCACTTCAGCCAATATCAATCCACATGAGAAAATGGTCCCATAAACTAATAATAGAGGTAGAAATTCCTGCAACCTAGTACTTTTTTATATATCTTTCAATTTCTATTTATTTTAGATGAACGGACACCAACTATTGCATTATAACAATTTGTAGTATGTAATACAATAAAATTCTGCATGTGTTGTAGTCTAGTAATCAAAACTATCTAGTAGAAAATACCATTCAGATTTGGGTAAGTGAACATATGATATTCACCCAAAGATAAATCACTAACAGTACATTTCTTAGAAAGTATTTCTATTGCTTAACAACTATGAATATGTATACARTGAATGTATATGTATGTGTGTGTGAAATATATATATGTGATACATGTGATTATATGTATAGATATATATTCTTGCTGTCCTTTCCAAGATGATTAAACAGAATAACATTTTAGTAGGAATGAGAACCAAAATTTGATTCTAGAATTTGGTGTCTGATATTATTCTATAGTTAAAGTTACCAGGTTCTCTAGGAGAAATAGCTGACACTGGACCTGAGGCTAAGAATATAGGGAATGATCATGGAGCATCTTATCCTAGAAGGTAAGGGATCATAGATAAATATTAAGAGAAAAAAAGAGGCTTTGTATTCCTTTCTTTAACAGTCTGAGAGCTCCCCTCTTTTGTTATTACATATATGTCCCCTGTTTATAGTGTGGCACTTTGTTGTTGATTATTTCTGCATCACCCTCCAGTAACCACACAACTTCCATGGGGCTGTTTTTTACAGTTATTCTTCTCATTTCAGTTTAATGATTTCTCCAGTATGCATGCATATATATATTTATATATATCTCACAGTACTAACATTTACATGCAGTCATTTTTACATGTCACTACTCCCTTTCTAAAGTGGACTCTGATGGTTTGGGGGATGTACTGGATAGTTTTAGATCAACTTGACACAAAGAGTCATCTAATAGGAGGAAACCTCAATTGAGAAAATTCCTCCATAAGATCAGGCTGTAGGCAAGCCTACACAGCATTTTTTAATTAGTGATTGATTGGGGAGGGCCCAGGTCATTGTGGGTGGTACCATCCTTGGGCTATGGTCCTGGGATTTTTAAGGAAACAAGCTGTGCAAGTTGTGGGGAGCAAGCCAGTAAGCAACACTCCTCCTTGACCTTTGCATCAGATCCTGCTTAAAAGTTCCTCCCCTGTTTGAGTTTCTGCCCTGACTTCCTTTAGTGGGGTCTACACTGTGGAAGTCGATGTCAATTAAACCCTTTCATCCCCAACTTGCTTTTGGTAACAGTGCTTCACTGCATCAGTAGAAACATTAACTAAGATGGGAATAAGATCCTTCTTGACTGACCTCCTCATCTCTCTAGGTGTTATTTTCTTCCTATTTCTGAATGGCTGAAAGGCACATTCCTTCCCATTTCATAGACAAGAGTTTTTCTTGCCCTGCATCAACGTCCACCTCTGATACAAGTCATGCCTGTGACAGACATCAATACCCATTGCTCCTCCATAGGGAAGCCCTACCCACACGAGCAGTCCTAATACAAAAGAAACACGAAGGGCAGCATTTTCATTGTGTTTCCATACTTCTCCATGTCATGGTGATTTGGACGGTGGAGTAGAACAACAGATGTGTTGCAGGAACATATTCCACATATTTTATTGAATCAAGAGGGAACATGCTATGTTTAGGGCTCCCCTCATACATCTAAATGTAGCTGGCTGGCATTCTCTTGCAGTATACCATCTAATAACATAGCATTTAAGAAATGAAGTTTAATGTCACAGAGAGAAAATGACAGGCCAAAAATATTGCCATGAAACTACACTAAGACATACTTGGCACTCACTTGAACTGCTCCAGTTGCATTGCAAAAAATAGTGTTTATGGAGTTATGAAAACAGAATGTTGTCAAGGCTGAAATCATCAAGAACAATTTAATTTGTTTTTCCTTATTAAAAAATGAGCTGATTGTTTTCATTTTAGCATAAAATCTTTATACATATAATTATATAACCTAAAGAATTATAATATTATACTTAAGTTATATGGAGATATTAATTATTCATTTCTATTAAATGAGTTTCAATATAAAAATATCTTTACCATTGGCCATACTATGAGATGTTTCTGTGCAATACAAGGTAATGCAAAATGTAGGTATTGTAGGTGAGAAAACTGGAAATAATTCCCTTTGATTGCTGTGTATCCATGCTCATGTGTAGACTATGTCAGGGAAGCCAGTCTTTAGCTGAGACTGGCCTGCAGGAGGGAGGGAGGGCACTAACATAGCTGGGATGGTCAGCTGGGCACTGTAAGTGTATGATCACACTTTTTATAAAGCCTTAGGAGGCAAAGATTATTGCTGTCTGTTCAGTTCGTCTAATATATTCTACCATTACACAGTATTCTAACCATGTAACAAATGAAACAGTAACAAAATGTCTTCCTGAGTGAAGGGTAGTTTTCTTCAGTAGAGGACTCACCATAGATAACTCAGGACTCGCAAAATGGCTGCCAAGGTTCATTCAGAAATCTTTATTGTGCCTGTTTCCACTCATGCATCAAGGATGTCTTCTCTATGTGTGTGGCTTCAGCCTTAGAAGGGTTATTCTGGATAATGATGTGATGGAGTCCTAGAAATCCATAGAAAATGCCCTTTAAAGGGTGTGAAAATAGAATGAATTCTAGTTATGTGCAATGTAATGACGAAGACACTTTTTGAGAAATTCACATTTAATTGGCTTCATCAACACAAATACTGTGTCCTTTCCTCAACATGTGGATATTACAGTGCCCTTATACAAATTAAGAGAGGGCTATGATATTACTAAATGATATGCTGTGAAAACTTCATCTTATATGTACTTTATCATTGATGTAAACACTATTAGGGAACATATGGGTAGATTTGTTTCTAATAGCATAATACTGATGAGAAGAACCTCTGGGCTCAGTATCATTGATTCTTCTCATCTGCATAACTATGTATATATCTCTCTATCTCTATCTATTTATCTATCTATTATCTATCTATGTATATGTATGTATCTATATCTATCTATGTAGTTGATGTTTCATCTACCTATCATCTATCTATCTCTCATTCTATCTATCAATCAATTTATCTATCATCTATCTATCTATCTATCTATCTATCTATCTATCTATCTAT
>LOEQ01001138.1:155856-183219 GCA_001685075.1 Bramus lutescens | reverse complement strand
TATCTATCTATCTATCTATCTATCAATCTGTCTATCTATCTATTATCTATCCATCCATTTATCTATCATCTCTCTATCTATCTATCTCTGTCTGTCTGTCTATATATCTATCTATTATCTATCTTCTATCTATCCATCACCTATCTACCTATATACACAATATACACACCTGTTTTTATATAACATATTTATAATATATAAGTCACATTGGCTTCTACATTGTTTTGCCTATATGTGCTGCTCCTCCCAGTCTGTATGCTGATCCTACCACAAAGTGCTTCCGAGTACAACTGATTTTGGAATGAGGATGTTAAGGAGACAATCAAGTTAAAATGATGTCACTGTTGGATTCTCTCCTCCAGTGTGGCTGGTACCCATATAAGAAGAGTAAATTACAAAGCAAACCTCAAGTAGAGAGTAAGAGGTGTTCCAGCCACCTGAAGCCTGGGGAGGCCCCCTAAGAAGCCAACTCTGCCATCACCTTAATGTGGACTTCAAGCCTCCAGAGCTGAGCAAATCAGTCTCCGTGTATGAGTGCTCAAGTCTGGCGCTGTGTTTCAGCAGCTGTAGCAGAGTACCAGAAACACAGTGGAAAATCTGACCAAGTAGCCTTAGCTCCAAAGCAATTATTCTTTTTTCCCTTCTTAATAAAAAGTCAAATAATACAAAACCAAACTCATAGCATTGATTTTTACTGAGTCAATTCCTAGGCCCAGGGTGCCTTCGGCTCATTACATGTTATATTCAATCTTCCACCTACTCAATATTTGCATTACAAGTCACAGCAGTAACTTACAGAAACATGACCTTGGGGCACTTTATTATTTGAAGTCGCGAAAGGAAAAATTCTATCTTGTTTAGTATATTATGTTTATGAAAGCAGGAAAATGGATATTAGAGTTTGGAAATATTTGCAAGTTTGAATAAGGTGAGCTTGGTGGCTAGAAACTTAGTGTAGTCAAACAGGTCTTTGTATCTAATCATGTATTAAGGCAGAAGGCATTAATGAGACCAAGTCTTGTTTTGTATTCTAACCTCAAACAATAATATCATTGCATAATCTGCCCTTGACCAGCATTTTCCAATACAGAAAGTGCTTCTTTGAGCATCGTTCCTCAGCTGTACCCGTGGACTCAGCATCGTTGCTTCCTGACACTCACTTTCCCCTCTCACTGCCCTATGCATTTAATTAGCTAAATGCTGGTCTCCTCAAAGGTGGCAGATGTCTGTTCCCAGGCCCTGCAGAGTTCCTGCTGCACAGCAAATGACCAAGAAATGTTCATGGAGTGCTTGGAAATTCAAAATTCAAGAGCCAAAATCTTGAATAGACAAACAGGTTTGGGGAGAGGTACAGGTGACAGGGAGACATATGACAGAAGCTGGAGGCTGCATCATCATTCATGCTCAGGCTTTCTTCTAAGAGATATGGAAAGCAATGGGTAGTTCTAAATAGAGGCCTGATGTGATTTCATTTGCGTATTTAAAGATTGCGCTGGACACTGAGAAAAGCAAGGACACCAATTACGCAGATATCACATCAAGCCTTGAGAGAGGTCACTGTAACACAGAGTGCAGAAAGAAGAGCTGAAATGAAAACACTGGACAGTAGGCTGACAGGATTTCTCAGATTGCTCTTATAAGGGGCTTATCTGTTTATTTGACAAATCGTTAGTTCCTGTTATATGTCGGTCAGTATTTTAGACAAAAATAGGTGTGCTGTCAGGGTCCGAGTTTACAGTCAGCGGTTTAGGCAAACATAAATAGATGGATACCAGCCAAGCTTCAGTCCTGTGGTAGCTAGTACCATTAATGAGGGGATGGCATCAAATTAGGGCTACTTCAAAGCAGATGTTAACTATCCATAGGTAGTTAAGCACAGAGCAATGGGAGCAGAGGGTCAGGCACATGAAGGTCTAGAATAGTAGGTTCTGCGAGAGACCATTAGTGAACATGGTCTGGTGTGAGAGCAGCTGGACAGGTTCTGCGAATAGGGACAGGGCCAATGTGTGTCTGAGTCAGGGTCACTATCACTGTGACAGAACAACATGAACAAAAGCAACTTGGGGAGGAAAGGGTTTGCTTGTCTTATGCTTCCACATCATTCAAAGGAATGTAGGGTAGGAACTCAAAAACACCAGGAACCTGGAGGCAGGAGCTGATGCAGAGGCCATGGAATAGTGCTGCTTACTGCTTTGCTCTACATGGCTTGTTCAACCTGCTTTCAAGTAGCACCCAGATCACAGCTCAGGAGAGGTACCACCCACAGTGGGCTGGGCCTTCTCATGCCAGTCACTGATTACAAAAATGCCCTGAAGGCTTGCCTACAGCCAAATCTTTAAAAGGCATTTTCTCAACTGAGGCTCCTTCTCTGATGACTCTAGTTTATGTCAAATTGACATATAACTAGCCCACATGCCTTGGCTTTTTAGTAAAAGGGGTGAGAAGTCACTTGGATATTATTGTTCTAAGAAGTAGGAGAGGACGCAGTGTGGTGTGGAGACTGGGGACTCCTCATAGAATGTGGCAAGCGGCCGTTGTGAAATGTTGGCCAGCTTATAAACATAGTTGCTGTATGGAGGACTGATTACAGGTGGTGAGTATGCACATTAAGACCTTGGCAGACAAATTGGCAGCACAAAATTGTAGCAGTGGAGGTAAGGAGTACATGGATTTAGACTCTGTCTTGGAGAAGAAGTAGACATTGGGATAGTTTAATTGAGAATGGTGCCTCATAGGCTCATATACTTGCACGTTTGCTTTCCCATTGGTAGACCTGTTTAGGAAGGACTAGGAGATATGACTTTGTTGGGCAGGGTGTGCCACAAGTCGTGGGCTTTGGGGTTCCAGGATCCCACAGCAGGCCCATACTTCCGGCCATCATGGTCATGAACTTACCCTCTGAAACTGTAATCATGTCTTAAATGACATGTTTTTTTTTTTATAATCTGCCTTGGTTGTGTTGTGTCCCTATAGGAAGAAAACAGCAACTAAGACAGACGTGAAGAGTAGCAGAGAGAGACTGCACAAATATGACATGAATCTTAGGCATTGAACACTTTCTGGTGGCACTATTTAATAATGGAAAGATTGTGACAAAGCAGATTTGGAGGAGAGCATCTGGACAGGGCCTACTAGGCACCCAGGAACCACCTCAGACAGGTCAATTGTCACACAGAGAAAGGAAAAGCCAGAAGCAACAGAATATAAAATCTTAAAGATCCTAACTCATATTTTAGAATTAAGAATAAAATACATTGTTAGTTACGATCAACAAATCACCAAGCAAAAGACAGCTCCAAGTCCCTAGGTGAGTAGGAGTGAGGTATATTGCGCCACCGCGGTATCCCACCGTCTGAGATGTAGCCAGCTTCCCTGCTACGTAGGTTCAGAGAGAGGAACATCACAGAGTCCAGGTGAGTCCGGCAGACACAGTACAACTCATGTCACGCAGGGATTTGGGAGCCATTCACTTTTAGGTTTTCTTTGATTCCATTGTGTTCACTTTTCTAAAGCCTATTTCTGGATTCCCTCTAAGCTTGGAAGCTTTTCTCTCACATTCGCCTCCCTATAAAGCTGCCAGTGATGTATATACCCAGGTTTCTGCCAGTTCCGTGCTTTAGGGCATCCCCTGGGTGCCATGCTTAAGCCATAATGTTTAACAAGTGTTAGTTTTAACTATATTGGAAGAAAAATTATTGTAGATTACATGTGTAGGCTTTTGGGAAAAATGGTAGTTTTAGTTCAAATGTGTTTTATAGAGAGCCACAATCAACAAAAACAAAATCGATAGAATTTACTTATAAAAGTAATGTAAACAAAATAAGCATCCACTGTATGACTCCTTTTTTGATCACCCCCATGAGCTAACTCAACACTGCAGTTATGTTCACCATACATGTGCTAATGATGCACGTGCCCAGATGCTGCCTACAGAAACATCACTATCTCATTTCCGAGCAGTCTGTGTCCAGGCTGTTAGGAACTAAGCAAAGTGTACAGTGTATCATGTCATTGGCTCAGAAATTGTCTTTCCTCAGTAAGCATGTACCCATTCCCTGCTTTTGATTAGTGATTGTTACATTAGCCTAAAACTTGTGTCACCCCGTCTCTCCCTCTAGTTTGATATTTGTTCACTTTACTTACATTATATTCTACGGTTTTAGGGAACTATTCACTTTTATCAACTCATAGGGTTTTGGGGGTTTGTTTTTGTATTTCAAAAACATGAAATGTGAATTCCTGATCTTCAGCCTGGCTTTCACATGGAAGTCAGGCACATGATAGATCCATAAGAGTGTACTCTCTAGTTGACACAGTATTGTCCATGCCTAGACCAGCAGACTCATTACAAAGGTGAGTGAGTGAGTGGTCTCTGTTATTTCCTAGATATCATAGGAAAGGCCCTGAGAATCCAAAACTTGAAAAGTCCAAAAGGGAACTCATTATTTCCATTTCTCTCCCTCCATCTTTCCCCCTCCCACCTTTTTTCTCTCCCCCTCCTTCTTTCTCCTACTCCCTCTCCCACCCTCCCTCTGTCCTTCCCTCTCCCCGCTTCTCTTTCAGCTTCCCCTCTGCACAGCTCTGCACTATAGGTTGCTTGGTTTCATTTTCTTCTCATCCCTGCTCTTCTGATAACTCACCCATGTCTGAACATCATTTTCGTGCCTGTGAATTCTTCTCTGCTCCAGTCTGTGTCTTTTTGCAACTTCAGGTTGTCATTTCTTCTTCTCCTGAACTACAATGGCCAGCCAGAATCCTTGTTTTCTCTGTACCAGCTGAACTAGCAGCCAGAAAGGGTAGGTATATCAACGCCAGCCTTACTCTAGCCCTGCTTTGTCTGTGAGCAATGGCTTCCCCTTGCTTTTATAAATCCCAGATTGTTGGGCCTCATGAGGTCCTGGTGTGAGGCCCAGTGTAACTTCCTGAGCCTAGCTAGAGTTTGGAGACCTGTCTCTGGCTACCCAACCTAGACCTGCCTCTACCCAGCCACCACTAACATGACAGAGTATTATTGGCCCTAATTCCTTACTCCACCTTGGCCCATCCCAGGCTTCTCCATCCCCATTACAACCCTATATGAGTCCCTGCTTGATACCATTAAATGAGTTTCTACTTCAACTGACTCCCAACTCAGTGGCTATGTTTCTCCCTGGTGACCAGGGGGAGAGTGGCCGAGTTGCTACATTCATCATCCGGTTCGGGCAGGTCCCCACTCTGCCCCCACCCCCTTCCCCACTCTTTCTGCAGGAGAACCCAGTACCAGATAATGAAAAGTAATAAGATAAGATTTCTTAGATGGTGTAACAAAACTCCTTGAGCCTTTAGCTTCACACTTTTCTCTTCACACCTTCATGCTTTTCTAGATGTAGTGAAGGTCTTCATTCCTAATAGAAGTGACACCATCAGCTATCACTGGATCTTTGGGTATTTTAGCCTTTCCTAAGATAGTGGTGTGTGTGTGTGTGTGTGTGTGTTCTGATTTTCAGGCTTGGCAGCATTAGTCCTCACCCACTGAGCCATCCTTTGCCTGACCCCAAGGGAATAATCTTTGATTTTGTTCGTTGAATATTTTTTATTTCTGTTAGCTTTTACTCTTCTTTATATGTTGCAGTTTTATGAAAATCTGATGCTTTGAAATTCATATTCTTTATTCTGGAGACTCATAGCTTTTTGTGTGTACAGTGGGTCAAGTTTGTTAATTAACTGTTAGAGGCCTTCTTCCCTCCTCGGCTGCAAACTTTGTTTTCCAGGAGTCTCACCAAAGGCCCCATTTATGGGGAAAGACAGTGAACTACACCCCTCATGCAAACCCAGTGGTTTCGGGTTGTATTTTTTTATCAGATTATAATTCCTCCAAGGCGTCTCCAGAGTCATCCTATAATCTTACATCAAACGGGAGAGAAAAGGAGAATCAAAGAATGATTCCCTAGCAACCCTTTGAGATAAAATTGGATCGCCAACAAGTGGTTTATATAACCAATGCCAAGATGTTTAACTGTCACTCTCTTTTGAGGATCCTGTACCCACACTTAGGTGTGTCTTATTTTTCTTTAACTCTTCCTTTTTATATTACTATTAGAATTTTTTAAATATATACTTAATTCTACCAGTAGTATAATTTCTCTATTTGTTGTCTTTTGAGTTCTTTGTATACACACAGATAACTTCTACCTGGAACCATTTCCTTTTATTACTTCTCCCTGAAGTAAGTTCATCATTCCTTTAAGTATAAGTCTATTTATTTGACTCTTCTCTACTTGTTTCTTTGAAAATGACTTCGTGTCACCTTAATTCTTGATGAATACCCTTGCCTGGACGACATCTTCTTAAATGTCTCATGTCTCTACTTTTGGTATCCTTTCTTTATGTGAAACTTACTGTCACTATCGGTACTATGTCCTATCCCATGTGGCTGCTCATGTGGCTGCTCTTGATGCCTCTCTGTTTCTGTTTTCCCCTTTGCGATGATAATTCTTAGATGTGGATTAGGAAGAATGTGGGGCTGGAGGAGAGATGGCTCAGTGATTAAGAGCACTTGCTGCTCTTGAAGAAGATGCAGATTTGGATCCAGCACCCACGTGGTGGCTCACAATCATCTGTACCTCCCCTTCCAGGAGATCTTATGCCCAGTTCTGACCTCCATGGGCACCAGACATCATATGGTGCACAGGCATGCATTCAGGCAAAACACTCATACAGGTAAAATAATTTTTAAAAGGGGCAAAAATAAGTGCTTAGAGCACCTAGGATTTCTGGTACTATTGAAATATCATAATCTCAATAATTTCATTTTAGAAACTTATTGGTTTCTATCTTTTTCCTGGTTCTCACCGCTCCCTCAATACTGCTGCTATGTGTTCTGACCTACTCGAGTTTTAGGTGACCACAGATTCGCAGCAAACCCTCTGGTGTGCTTTCTGTTCTCTTCCACCCCTCTCTGCCCGGCCCCTCTCGTCTGTCTGCACTGTGTTCTTAACAAGTTCTCCTCAAGCCTTACATTTCTGTTTTGTTTTATAAGCTTGCCATCCTATTTTTAAGGATGTAGTTCCTTTTTGAAAATTCATAGCTCGAGTTCATTTCAAGTAACATATTTTTTTCAGTGATCAATGTGTGGTAGTTATAATAACTGGGTATGTTGAGTGAACATGCCTGTAGTTCCCACTGATTTTCAGGGTCAATTCTTTGTTTCCTTAGACACCTGACTATCGCTTATGCACTTTGGAGACACTCTATAGGATAATCTGACGGTTATTATGATAGCTTCCCTCTTTCTTTCCACTGAACCCCCTCAATGCAAGGTCAAGGCCTGAGCCGCAGAGGCCCTCCTTGTTTAGAATTCACCCAGTAGGCTTTGTTTACACTTTGCATTATCTTAAATGTGTGGCCCTTAATACACCACTTCCTACTAGAATGATTGAGCATCACCCTTTCTTGGAGTCATTGGCTGTTTTGCTTTGACTCTTGAGTTTTTCAAGGTTGCTGAAGTGACAATTCATCCAATCAAAACAAGGTCTGATGACAAGCCTTGTCTCACTAGAATTTCCCATTTCTTCATGTTTTATCTCAGTAATTCTCACTGCCTTGTTAGCTATTTGAGGCATTTCAATAATATTAATTTTTATTATCCAAAGTTATTAGATTTCCGACAAACGCTTGTTCTTGTTATAATGATAAAACAGCAGCAGCAGGCCAAGAAAGGGACTTGATGCTCAATTCCCTTCAGCAGATGTAGTTCATTAGAATAAAGGGCCTTGAGGCTGTGATTGAGCCTTGTGGTGGGAGGAAGAGAATTAGACAGAAATATAACAAGATGTTTACATTTCAACATGATAGGGTCTTAGGGGGCAGCAGGGGGTTACTTTTAAAACCTTGAGAGGAGATTCATTAAGAGTGAGAGTGAGAGGGAAGGAGAGAGAGAGGGAAAGAGACAGAGAGAGCACCACCATGAGAGGGATGGTGGAGGGGGCCAAAGGGCCTCTTCAGAAGTCAGGTTTCTCAGAACATCTGCTTGTGCGAATCCCCCTGAAGGGTCACCAGAGCAATCCATAGACTAAAGGAAAATATAAGTTTATAATCTTCTAAGGGTGACAGAAGTTTCCTAGCATGTGGTTTAGTTTGACATAGAATGTGTGACAAAGAACGTGGAGGACCGGGTGCTTGTTAGGAACTCAAAACAGGGGCACTTTTAGAGCACAGCATAGAGAGTGTTGTGACTCTCTCCCAAAGAGAGCTTCAGGGAGGCATGGCCCATTCTCTTCAGGCTGTGGGATTTGGCCTTCTGAAAGTGACCACTGCCTTTTCAGAGTACAGTCATGTTGTAAGAGTTTATATTTTGTGGTCTACTGTATATGAAGCTATTGTCTCAAGTTGTGTCTGTCTAGAATGCTCCTTGTTCATTAGGGCATGAGTTCCTTAGCAGAGTCTTTCTAGGGTTCCAAATGTCATTCAAATAGCTCTTGCTGCCCTAGAATATCAGCTGCTGCTATCATAGCACATTTTTGTACTGCAAATTTGCCTTTGTGTGTATACCTCCCGTTAGTCTGCAATGTTCTTAGATAAAGGGACTGCAGCTACTTTTGATCATTCAATTATCCTTACCCAGGACAAGTTATAGCACATGACAGGCATTAAATTAATATTTATCAAACCAATGAATGGATCTCTGATGATTCAAAGCTACAGTTTGAAATAGTACAAATTGGAAATGTGTTAACGTGTTTCCATGTGTGTGAATATTGCTTGTCTGAGGGATAAAAGCATAGTAAATAAAACAATATCCTTAGATCTATATTGAACATTGCTTTGTGGTGAGTTTTGGAATGCTAAGGTTCATTTATAGAGCCTTGTGCAAAACCAGTCATGAAAATGGTTCTACCAAATTTGGTCATGGTTTTGACTGTATTGATGAAACCCACTTGAGTTCTACTATTACGGAAACAATTGTGAATATATCACAAATAAAAAATAATTTACAGTGAGGTTTGTATAAGCAGGTATAAGAAGACTAGAAAGAGGATACACATTGGCCGGAAGCACAATTAATAAAAACTCAAGAGACAGATATTGGGGTTCAACCTGAAGACCAGAAAAACAAAGTACCCAGTCACTAGCTCTTACCTTGATCTTAGTCTGAAAATGGTGATCTTGCTTCCAAGAAACCTCAGAATGAAACTATGACTGAGAACTGACTCCTCCTGCCTTATGATCCTCTCTAGTTTTGGGATTAAGGGTGTGAACCACTACTGTCCTCTGGTTTCTATGGCAAACTAGTGTGGCTACTGGGATTAAAGGGGTGTGCCATCACTGCCTGGTCTGTAAGGCTGACTAGCATGACTGTTTTACTTCAGGCAAGCTTTATTTATTAAAATACAGATAAAATGAAAATATATGTGCACATGTGTGTGCGCATGTACATACACACACACACACACACACACACACACACACACACACACACACAGCCTCCTCTTCCAGGTGTAGAATTCTTAGTTCATTTTTTAGCTTCTTCTCCAGCACCATGTCTGCCTGCACACCAACATGCTATGCTTTTTGCCATGATGATAATGGACCAAACCTCTGAACTGTAAGCCAGCCCCAATAAAATGTTTTCCTTTATAAGAGTTTTCATGTTCACAGTGTCTCTTTACAGTAATAGAAACTTAAGACAGCTGTCTAGAGAGAATATGCTGGGTGCAAAGGCGCATTATATTCATATAATTTCATATGTACATCATCAAAGCTATTATTAAATGCAAAACGTGTAGAAGCTACTTTTACTGATATTTATTAGGCTAGACCTTCAGAAATTTTATGTGATTGTGGTCAACAAGGAGATGAATAAGTGTCTGATTGTAAGCTCAGAATCTCAAACCAAGTCAATATTCATAAACATTGTTTAAATACATTTTATCTTGATGAATTATGAATGTAATTCCTAATTATTAATTCATAATGAATTATGGATGTAAGCATGGAGTCTTACTATGTTACTACCTAATGTGTGCATCATCATTTTTAGGCCTGTTTATCAAAGATCTGAAGAAACATTTAGTTATTGCTCCTATCTTAGATTTTTATTTATGTTCCTATGACCAAGTTCCTGACAAACAGCAGCTTTTATTTTGAGTTATTAAGGGGTTTTATTTTGAGTGACAGTTCAGGGGGCATCATGGCAGAGAAAGTCTGGATACATGAGCCGAGATTGCTGATTGAATTGTGTCTACACTCTGGAAGCAGAAGATGAACAGGGGGTGGGACGAGGCTGTAAAACCTAAAAGCCTGTTCCAGCATCCCACTTCCTTCAAAATCTACAGCTTCTAGAGGTGCTATAGCTTACAAAACATGACCATCAGCTGAAGAACGAGTGTTTGCACACACACACACACTCACACACACACGAGCCTTTGAGGCCACTTCACATTCAGACCACAGTAACTTCCAAAAAGAATTTAAAAACAAAGTCTTCTTTATTGTTGCTTTCTGCAATAGAATATAAGAATTTTGTTTGTCTCTGCAAAGAAATGCATCTCTGGCAAGAACTGGAATCTGCAAGAATAGACATTAGAATATCCACTGACATTTATTTTTCTTTAAATGAAACTGGTTTTGCACTGAAAAAAAATCTATTCTATTTGCTTTCCTCCAGCTTTGTACCTTAGTTTGCTTCATTAAAAAGCCAATTCAGAGAAGACACCAAACGCCGTCATTTTGATGTGCTTTTTTTTTTCCTTCTATTAACAAGAAATTTTGGTGACAGCAATATATATGGAAACTTTTCTGAAAACATGCATTCCTTTTAATCTATACACAAACTCATTTAGTGTTTAGGTCAGAGAGTGGCGAGGCATTTATAGGATCAATCATTTTGGGTTAAGGAGTAGACACCCTGCAAGCTTACTAATGGAATGGAAATAATGCCTGGAACCACTCCAAAGAGTAACAGTCTCCGTGGAGCAATTAAATACGAATGAAGAATGTTTGCAGAGAAGTTCAAACACATCAACGGGGTTTGTAGTTTTTGTTAATTTTATTCAACCCCTTCCAGTGAGCTGATGCTTTCTGGCCTGAAAACATTCCAGGGTCCTGTATCTACTGCATTCTGTATAGAGCTCCACAGTCATCAGAAACAGTGGTTATCTTTAATCATCTCAGGAACTACAGGTAGAGGACAGACAGCAAGAGCTGGGGTTAGAAAGTTCAGGTATGAACACCACTTCAGTAATTGATCCAGCAGTGTGGGAGACTCGTATCAGGAAACCTCAGCCCATTGATGGAAAGTGTTTGCCCACCTTGTCTCTGCTCGCAGCAGTAGACCAGGTCCATTCACTTATTTTATTACTTTCCTCCTTCACAAAAAGAAACCTGTTTTTTATATCATTGCTGTGTGGTAGAGTGTGTAATATTGCTGCTTTTAAGTCAATGATAAAAAAATTTGGGAAACAAACAGCAAATTTTGAGAAAGTGTATGTATATGTGTATGTGTGTGTGTGTGTGTATGTATATATATATATNATACTGGTACTTGTATAACTTACCAAGAAACAAAGGTACTTGATATTGAAGAGTACTACTCATTTTTCTGGGGGGTCTGCATTCAGAAGTATGGGGTGCACCACTTGCTCATTTACTAATTTGGTATTGTGTCCAGGAAATAGAATTAATGAGCAACTAGATCCATGCAATGGTCAGAAGTCCATATGGCTTCAAGATCTGAGAGGATTCTGAGAGACACATTTGCTATAGTACATGGCCTGACACTCGCATCTCATCCTAGAACACAGTGGTATTGGAGGAGGGGGCCCATTGTCATGAGAAATGGCATGTCTGATGGATGCACTCAAAGTCCGGAAATTCCTCTATGAAACAGATTTATAACAATATTAAAGGAAAAGGTGAGACATCACCATAATTTACCAGGATAGTAGATGAAAACAGGTCCTCTAAAATGGAAACTTGAAATCCGAGGGAGGGATGTAAAAGGGGGTAATTGACAGCTATGTCATGGCCAATTTATGAGCTGAGAAAGTTCCTTGCTTTTCAAAGATTCTTTCAGGCCACTGCATGTGGTCTCTAAGGCCTTTGAATGTGTTTCTTCTGCTGCTGGAATCTTCATGCACTATGCTACATTTTGCCTGTAGTTACTCTGGTTCACCAGTCCTCCATGCTACCTCTCTGGTGACTTAGATCATGCATACCTTTGCTGACATGACTTTTTCCTTTATTCCTTACCTATTCAAATCTCTTAAGAACCAAACATTCAGCAGAAATGTCAATTTCTTTATGACATACTGTCCCCATTCCTATCAACTTTCCAGAGATCCTTCCCCTAGATTTCCACATCTCTTTGTTTATTGAAGATCAGTTTCCTGGCACTTGAGTTTGTTATATGGGTTTGAACACTGGAATGAACTCTCCTTTGGGGGCCCAATATTTAAAGCTAATGAAGTAACACTTCATGGTGGTTTTATCAATAGTGGATATGTAGTAAGAGATGAAAGGGAAAGAAAAGAGAACGTGGTAGAGGAAATGAACCCAGTTCATATCAAGCCCCTAAATCTGGAAAACGTTACTGTTTAAGAATACATTACTGCTTACACAATCTCCTGTCAAAATACTTGTAATAAAAAAGCAGAATTTTAAAAACTGATAACCAAACCTCAAAAAACATGGTATGTGTAGATTGGGGGAAAATATTGGATGAATGAGAGTCACTTTTAATTTTGTAAATTGAAATGTCGGTATTGGCCTCAAACTAAAAGGCAGGATGAGCTACGCTAAAGTCATTGTCGTGTTTGAAATAGATGTTGAGGATGATAACCTTAAAATGTGACTTTCTGCTGTGTATGCTGCATTTGTTCTGGCTGCAGAACCGTTGTCTTAGTTAGGGTTTCTATTGGTGTGAAAGACACCATGACCATGACAACTCTTATAAGGAAAACATTTCATTGCGGTGGTAGCTTACAGTTTCTGAGGTTCAGTCCATTACCATCATGGTGGGGAACATAGTCCTGTGAGTAAGGTACAGTGCAGGCTACTTTCTGGTCATAAGGCAACAGGAAGTGGACTCAGCGTCACACTGAGGGAAGCTTGAGCCAAAGAGACCCCAAAACTCGCCTCCACAGTGACACACTTCCCCTAATAAGGCCACACCTACTTCAACAAAGTCACACTTCCTAATAGTGCCACTCCCTTCAGGATTATGGGAGTCAATTACATTCAAACTACCACAGCTACCTTAAGTGGAAATGAGACTTCTGCCCATGTCTCATAGCTACACTGGAAGAGGGCCAAGGAAGGATGTTTAGTCTTTGTGGGCTTCCCCAAGCTGGAACCCCCAAGGCAGAATCCAGATTTCAGATATTGGTTGTAAGGTGCAAATGTGCCTCAGGCAAATGCACTGAGACTCCTGAAAATTAGACCCAGTGTTGAAAGTGTGGTTGCCAAGTCAGCACCTGTGTCCATGCTGTTTCTTGCTTAGTTTATGCCAGTCTTGTGTTTGTGTAAGGTTAGTACTCCTCTTCCTTCATTACAACGAGAAAATCTGGGCGTGGAAAGATTCTATACTTTATTCAAGGTCATACATAAGTAAACAGAACAACCACGTAAAAAATCCAACATAACTTCAGACTTTCCATAAAGCTGATGTGCTGTGTTTATAGTCCCAAGTGAGCATGTATCATGCACACACGTGCACATACACATGTATGACATACACATTCAAACCTTTAGAGAAAGTTTCTCACTCACGCATACCTTTATTCATACGTATAGGAAAAAATCCCATACATACATCTTTTACTCATATAAAGAAAATCTCTCTCTCTCTCTTTCTCTCTGTCTCACATACACACAGAGAGAGAGATGTACACGCACATTCTCACACACACATTCTCACTCATACCTATAGAGAAAAATGATGCGATATATAAAACCACACTTATTCATACCTATAAAGAAAATCTCTCTCATTCTGTTTCTTTCTCTCTTTTACACACACACACACACACACACACACACACACACACCTATTTATATTTAGGAAAAAAATCCTGAATGAAATTCAGTCACAGAATAACAAAAACCTGGCAGAAAATCAGCTACTGAATTACTGTAATCATGTTATTTTCTACTTTACATATTTCTGAATTTTCCATGATAACTTAAATACATTTTAAAGTAGAAAGCACATATTGAAAATGTCTTTCCATATTTCAGAATGAGGGCAGAATGAGAGTGTCCTGCTGGACACTGGTAATAGCTATAGGATTACTGTTGTAGAATATTATTTTAACTAGGCAAAGATGTGTTACATTTGTTTATGCTGTGGAACATTACTTTGAATATGTAAAAATGTGTTGCTTTTGTTTTGCCTTGCTTGCCTAGGGCAGCTGATTGGTCTAATAAAAAGTTGCATGACCAATAGCTCAGCAGGAGAGGAGCAGGTGGGGCTAGAATGCAGAGAAAATAAATAGGAGAAGTCTAGGCACAGAGGGAGAAGCAAGAAGGAAAGAAGACAGACTGGCGGTGAGGGAAGAGTTGGGTCAAGAAGCCAGGCAGACACCAGCCAGGCAGACATGGAGAAGCAGTGATAGTAAGATGTATAGAAGTAAGAAAGGTAATAAGCCTCGAGGCAAAAGGTAGATAAAGAGAAACAGGTCAGTTTAAGTTTGTTTATTTGTTTTTTTAAAAACTGTCTAGAAAAGCAAAACAAAAAAATAAACAAACAAAAGAGCCAAAAATGTGCCTAAGCTAAACTGAACATTAAAAACAAGTTAAGTCGTCTCTCTGTCATGATTTGGGAGCTGCTTGCTGGCCCAAAAGGAAAAGCCTAGTACAGATTATTGCCCAACGAGACATACTGTTAGAATCTGAGTCACTGAGTCAACCTAAGCAAAGCCTCAGATCCTGGGTGCATTTTATAGTAAGTCTATGAGTAATTTTTATTTTCAGTTATTCTACAAAAGAACCCGGTATTGAGCATCATTACTTTCTACACTTTTATAAATAACTTTTCATCTTAAACACATACATGCACACATATATGTAAACACACAAATGTATATATTATATGTTATGTAGAAACATGTATTGACACATGTATTCCTATGTATCTAAATTTATATAAAGACTTTTCTGCATGTTGGTTATATTTTATTCATTTTAATGTTACTGTGTGTGTTTTTTCCCTTCTTTGGGATTTGCTGCTGTAGGATCATCTATTGTCTGATATTTAGTGGATGTAGCTAACTACCTTGGGTTGGAGTTTTTCTTCTAGTACTTTGTGGAGGGCTGGGTTTGTGGCTAGGTATTGGTTAAATCTGGTTCTCTCATGGAATATCTTGTTTTGTCTGTTTATGGTGATTGAAAGTTTGGCTGGGCATAGTAGTCTGGGCTGACATCTGTGGTCTCTTAGTGTCTGTATAATGCTTGACCAGGACCTTCTGGCTCTTTTGTTGTTTTCATTGAGAAGTCAGGTGTAATTCTGATAGGCCTGCCTCCTTTATATGTTACTTGGCCTTTTTCCTTTGCAGTTCTTAATATTCTTTCTTTATTCTGTATGTTTAGGGTTTTGATTATTTTTTGATTCAGTCTGTTTGGTGTTCTGTAAGCTTCTTGTGTCTTCATATGCATATCTTTCTTTAGGTTGGAAAAGTTTTCTTCTGTGATTTTGTTGAATATATTTTCTGTGCTTTTAAGAAGAAGAAGACTTTTCCTTCTTCTATCTCTATTATTCTTAATTTTGGTCTTTTTATGGTGTTCCATATTTCTGGATATTTTGTGTTACGTTTTTGTTAGATTTCATGTTTTCGTTGACTGATCTATTTCCTCTATTGTATCTTCAGCACTTTAGATTCTTTATCTCGTCCATCTCTTGTATTCTGCTGTTTATGCTTGCATTTGTGGTTCCTGTTCCTTTTCTCATATTTTCTGTTTTCAGAATTCCCTTGGTTTGTGTTTTCTTTATTGTTTCTCTTTTGGTTTTGAAGTCTTGAATCACTTCTTTCATTTGTTTGATTGCTTTTTCTTGTTTTTCTTTAAGGGATTTGTTGATTTCTTCCATTTTTATTTGCCTTTTCTTCCATTTCTTTGAGGGAATTTTTTTTCATTTCTCTTTAAGGACCTCAAATAAATATTCTCCTAAAATTATTTTTTAGGTCATTTTCTTCTGCTTCATCTGCATGTGGGTGCTTAAGTCTTGCTGTTGTAGAGCCACTAGTTTTTATTGGTGTTGTGTTGCTCTTTGTGGTGTTGAATGCACTCTTACCTTGTCTACACAGCTTTTCCTCTGATAAGTGTAGCTGGGGCTGTGTCTCTGTGATCAATCAGCCAAGGCTCAGGTGGTTGCTCCTCGTGGTGCAGTCAGGGCCACCGTTCCAGTCACCTGGAGGTTACTTGGTGTTCTCGGAGGTCACTCAACACTCCCAGGTGTCACTTTGCAATCATTGATGTTGTTTGGGCCTGTTCCTATGGAGGTTGCTTGCTAGGGGCTGCTCCCACTGATGTCAGTGTCTTGGGCCTGTTTCTGTGGAGTCACTGTCTCAGGCCTGCTCCAACAGAGGTCACTGGTTCTGCCTGTTTCTGCAGATGTCCCTGGCTTGGGCCTCCTCCTGTGGAGGTCCCTGACTTGTGCCCAGTTCCGCAGAGGTCTCTGGCTTCATTTTATTCACTTTTAAATTCTATCCCAAAGTATTTAAGTGAAGTTCTTTTGTCAGTGATATAGAATCCTATTATTATACTTGAACTACGCAGTGTATTTAATGTAGAGCAAAAATTTCACATTTTAACCTTTTAAATAAGAGTAAAGGAAAACTATGTATTTCAGTAAAGCTAAATCCCATTTTGATTTCAACCCCTTGTTTATCCTAGATCAGTATCACAAGGCAAAATTGCAAATAACACTTGGGTGTTTCCTAAGAATTTTGATTTGAATGCATACATTGTAGAATTTTACAGCCTTTGATTACTATGCATGCTTGAAGTTTATATCAGATACTACATATAGTGTGAATGTAATGTATTCAAATTTAGTATGATGTCACAATCCCCCAAGTAATTTAAAAGTATAGTTAATATTATATAATATATGCATTTGTTTTACTTGATTTGTTTATGAGAATAGCTATTTGAAATAATTAATATTGTTATTTTAAAATGTCAGTGCACCATTTTTCCTACAGATTTAACTGTTCCAGTGGTACTGACCGTGTGATTGGCTTTAAATCTTCTTTAAAAGTGATTTATAATTTGGGCACCATCTCCACGGGCTGCCTAGGACATACATGTCACCTTCTTTCTTCCAGATTCATGATGCATCCTCGCTGCCCAAGTCAAGGAGACTCTAATTCTGCCAAAATGGATGAAAGGATTTGTTTAATATTTACTATATAACAACTGCATTGGATATTCTTGGTTGTCAACTTGACTATGTCAGAAATTAACTAAAACCCAAGTGGCTAGGTACACCTGTGAGAGATTTTTTTCTTAACTACATACTTGAGGTGGGAAGATACACCTTTAATCCAGGTCTTTAGTGGCAGGAAGATCCACCTTTAATCTGGGCCATCCCTTCTGCTGGCAGCCTATAGGAAGGATGTGGAAGAAGGAAGCTTGCTCTCTTTGCCTGCTTGCTCTTTCTTTCATTCTCTCTAGCAAATCCATTTCTTTTTTATTGAAATTTCCATTTGGTGTCTTTATTTAGATCATGATTGTTGTGGCTGACAATGAGGGCTGACTGAGAAGCCAAGGACAATGGCACTGGGTNTATCTATCTATCTATCTATCTATCTATCTATCTATCATCTATCTATCTTTCTCCACTCTCTTTCACACCATTCTTTTTTGGTCCTGTTCACTGTAGCATCTTCTTCAAGACCCTGTTTAATAGCTCACTGCTATTCATAAGAAGCATCTCTTTCTACATTTGTCTCCTCTGGGCACACACTACCCACATCCAAACTTCTATCCCAGAAAAATAAATGCAGGAAAGTGATACATCATGGTTTTGAAGTTGACCTAGAAGTCTATCTGAAGTATGTGACTTAGAATTGGGGTGAGGCATTTTTGTTCTTAAAGGCTCACTTGTTTCACCAATCTAATGGGCAAATGTCCTGAGTATGTTTGATTTTGAGAACTGCTTTTGAGTTAAATGAGCTGATAGAATAAAGAAAAAGAAATGAGTATTGTTTGTTTGGACTAAGAATTGGATCTAGGTCATTTACATTGTGTTAGACAAAATCATAATCCTTTATTATTTTTTCAGTTACCGTTATCATTGTTTTAGAGATACAGTCTTGCTAGGTAACCGAGGCTTGCTCAAATTTGGGAGCCTCTTGTTTCACCCTCCTGGTGTTCAGACAATGCAGAGTGCTACCATGCTCAGCTGCTGTTTGCATTTTTAATAGTTGCATCATATGTTATTTTGATGGCTGTCTTCTTTGAAGCCGGGGTTTCTTGAGGGGCCAGCCAGAGCTAAATACAGCTCTCCCACTTGGCTGCTCAGACTGTCCAACTCTAGCCTCTATTATTGGCTGCTGAGTGCTGACTTCCTGCTGCAGACAGCCCTAATGGCTAGGGAGAGGGAAGGGGGCAACTCTGAAGGAGAATCAAATCCTCAGGCTCAACGAGCAGGATATAAGGAAGGAAGGAATTTGTCTCTCCTGTAAAAGCCCCTTACCCCATTCCCTGCAGCCTTGCTTGTCCTAGTTTCTATTAGCAAATCCATTTCTTTATGGGAATTAGAGCCCATTTTAGGATTCTAGCATATACAGAAGACCAGCTGAGAATCCAGCCTGAAAATCTGCTGGACTCTTGGACTTTTTAATACTCTTGGACTTTTTAATTGATAGACGGCCATTGTTGGACTAGCTGGATCACAGTCTGTAATCCATTCTAATATAGTCATTCATTCTGTAAGTTCTGTTCCTCTGTATAACTCTGACTAATACAACAATATTTATATACACATTAAGACATAAACTCAAGTATTCTGAATACTAAGCCATAGAAGAAACTGTATCACAAAGAGAAAAGAGAGAGACTAGGTAGTGTCGCACCCACGTGGGAAAGTTTCCTCTTCTGGTAGCCTCAAGTTCTGATGTTCTAGGATCAGTGCCTTCCTTTGAGCTGAGCCCATTCTTCTGTGTGTCCCCACCACAGAGCCCTTCCTCTTCTCTTGCCCTGTCTCAGCTCTACTTGTTTGCTTTCCTATGCTGCTCTAGATTTGATGTCCTCTCCTGGACCTAAGTTTCAACACAATACCTTCTCTTTGTAGCTACTTCTAGTGGCAGGACAGTGCCTGCCCTGTCCTCCACTCCCTGTTAGGAGTGTGTCTTCAAGGAGCTGTAACTTAGAATTTTATTTGCTCCTAACATCAAATTTAGAATTTTTCCTCTATAATGATTCTATCATGGCCAGAATTTCCATTGATATTGGAGCAAACCATATTATAGATATCATTGTAAACTGCTGTTCCAGGCCTCCTAAAACTAAATCAGCATTCACAACCAGGTGTCGCTGAAGGCTCTCATTTCTGCTTCTGCATGCTGGTACATAACATCATGCAGGAGGTTTTATTGCACATTTTCTTTACAGAATAATAAGATATGTAATATTCATGAGGAAATATACTTATATTTTTAAAATAAAGTATATATAGTACACCATCTGTTTGGTGGTTGAACTAGAATTATTTTTGCTATTATCTTTCTGATTTCATTGTTGCAAGATATAATTTTGTTAATTTTCAGTCTCTTTTATAATAATTATAATCATATATTTAAAACAAAAGGTGGGGATTATGAATACTTATTGCCATTTCAGAAAGATTGAATACAGTATAATATTATTTCATGTTAGAAAGTTAATTATCATTTTTCTAGTAATTTTTTCATTTTAGCTTAGCTTTGATTTCATTTCTGCAGGTTCTGCATTATGAGTAGGAAAAAGTAGGCATTTATAAGCAAAACACATCTATATCATACTTTTTTATATTTGTCATGGTATGCACGGGTGTGTTTATGCATGTACATGTGTTTGAGTGTGTGTGCAGGGATTTATGTATGTTTACATGGGTTTGTGTACATATGTGTGCATGTGTGTGTACATGCAAGTTTGTGTGTAGATCTTTGTCATTGGCCCCCACCTTATTTGAGACAGGGTCCCTTGTTGTCTGCCAGGGTGGCTGATCCTTGATTGTCTGGGAATTTTACCCTCTCTGTCTCCCATCTTCCATTGGGATTGGACAAATGGTTCTGCAATGGGTCTTACAAAGATTTGGGGCATTCTAATTCAAGTCTTTATGCTTACATAGCAAATATTTTACCACTGAGCCATCTCCCCAGTCCTGTGACATCCATTTTATACTTGTTCATACAAACCGTCCCTGAGCTTAAAGGAACCCCCCCCAATTCCTTCCATCATGGTTTCAAAATTTTCTGTTCATGTTTTCATTTTGACATTTGCTCTTGTTATCATGAGCTAAACTGTCTATAATATACAAACAGGTACACATTTGTAATGCCTGCTTCATTTCTTTCATGAGTTCAAAAAATTATAGTGCCTATATCTGAATCTGAATTTTCATTCACTTATGCTATTATTTTCTTCTTACCTCATAGCATATGGTGTATATGCTAGGGAAATATTTTTAACATTAAGACATCACCAGGGAAAAAAGATTAGAGTGTTTTGACATTTCCTTTATTTAAACTCTTACAGGAGAAAAATCAACCTTGTTAGATGAAAGATTCTATATTTATTCAGTCTTTTGAAGAAACATTAAAGATGAGTTCAAAACATATGTAATTACATTTTACCTTGGAAAGCTCTTCACAGTTCAAGAGACATTGTTTGTTTAAAGGCAGCTCAGCAGAGAAGACACATTTCTGCGAGAATCCCCTACCCCACAAGCTGCTGGGGTAGGAAGGTGAATATTGAGATAGCCAGACAACTCCTTCAGAGGTTGAGCTGACCTGTACTTTCTACAGGAACCCCTTTCTACACATGAGCACTGAGCCCTTTGTATATGCCTGAGCCAAGACATGCAGTGTGTAAAGCACACTTCCTATAGTCTAGAATTCAATGAGAAAGCAGACAGTGAAAATCTTTTGTCCTGCTTATGTGTTTTAATGATAAGATTTTCAAAATATTGGAATAAATGTTGTTAGAATTAATGCCATTTTTCTCTTTACTTTAAAATATAGGACTTTGGAGAAATTTAAATTTATATGTAAAGTTCATATTTGTGGCTTGTATTTTATTTCCACCTTTGTATGCCAAATATTTAGATAAACATGTTCTTTGCTTTTCATATCAATGATGTTTTATCATGTTGCTTTTCTGAGTCATTGCAACCTCTCTTCTTCTCTCCCTCCTTTCATGCCCTCCCCCTTTATGCCCTCCCCCTTCCATGTCCCCCTTCTCACCCCTCTCCTCACCTTTCCTATTATTCTCTTTCCTTCTCATTTGTTTTTTTCTTTGCTCTTTTGGGATATCTCTCTCTCTCTCTCTCTCTCTCTCTCTGTGTGTGTGTGTGTGTGTGCGCGTGTGCACATGTGTGCGCGGATATATGTGTGCATATGCCTTCCTGCATGAGTTTATGTGTACCATATGTGTGCAGGAGCCCATGGAAGCCAAAAGAGGGGGTAAGAGCTCCTAGAATTCAAAGTACAAGCTATTGTGAGCCAACATGTGGATGCTGGGAAACAACCCGGGTCCTCTGTAAAAGCAGTATGTGCTTGGAACCTCTGAGCCACCTAGAAGCCCCTTGAGTTTTGCCTTAATGTCAAATGGCAATTCTTATTCTAAATTTTTGAGTTATATATTATTACGTTCTTTAGCACAAGTCCCTGCTGGGTGCTGAGTGTATCATATAGATGGTCTTACTTACTCTATGCACACATTATACGTTCATGTAGCTAACATAACCTCTAGTATATGCTAAAGAAACTCAGTCTAAAATGGTTCCAGAATTTCACCCTAAAAGCTCTATAGCTGAGTCAGGATCAAACCCACTGTAACTCCACATGGCCTGTTCTCTGCTCATTGTGCGCATCTGCCATTCTGCCATTCTGGGGCATCTGTTAAGGTATTGACTATTTCAGTGACTACCTGAAGCCTGCTGACTGATCTTTCATGGTGCTGACAGTTATCAAAATGATTGTGAGTAAAAGCAGGTTTCCCCAACCATAAGAACAGTAAAATTAGTGTGTAATCAGTCTGTGTTATTAAAGAAATCATGACTCTTTGCTGAGATGGTCCCTTATCCGAGTATTTCTCTGCACATACTTCCAATACAGTGACTAAATATAAGTGTCTACATTAAAAACTAATAATATCAATTGTGTGTGTGCGCGTGTGCACACATGCTTGTGTATGTATTTGAATAGAAAACAGAGATTGATGTTGAGTGTGCCCTCCACTTTATGTTTTGAGATCAGGTCTCTCACCAAACCTGAAGTTCATGCATTCTTGATTCAGTTAGACGGGGCGGCCAATGAGCTCCAGGGATCACCTTGTTTCTGCTCCCTCTCTCCTGTGCTCCGGTCACAGATGTACACCCCTAGGTCGGACTTATCATTCTTAATTATTGATTTTATGTGGGTGCTGGGAGTGGATTCACGATTGTGAGTGGGCACCTGATTGACTGAGCCCCCTCCCCAGCCCTACCAAATTTTGTATTAAAGGTTATTTCTTTGGGTATAAGGCTAGGTATTTAGAATAAAGATAGAAATATACTGGTTTAAGAAAATAACATTATCAGTTCTCTTCTAGAGTCTGTGACTTTTCCATTCATGTCTTACTTACAGCTTCACAGTCTCTGGCATGAATTTCCTCCTATTGAGTAGGCCATAAGTACAGTTGGAGCTCTCACTCCTACTCAAAGACTCCTCCTTCCTCCTCCTCCTCCTCCTCTTTTTTGTCTCCTCCTCCTTCTTCTCCTCTTTTCCTCCTTCTCCTCATCCTCCCAAAATGTCCATTCCCAACTGGTACACCTATAACATATCTCCTGATCTAAGAACCAGGGAGCATCACAGAAGAGATGGGTGTAAAGATTGTAAGAGCCAGAGAAACAGCGTACTTGCTACCAAACGATATCTTTCAGACAGGGATGCTGCACTCATGAGATCTCAATAATATTGTTTCCTAAATAATATCTGCATAATGATAACACCAGTTGACATGCCAGTGAGGAAAGCAAAAATTGAACAAGGCCCCAGCTGTTGATGAAGAGCTGAAGGTTGGCTTCTGAGAGAAGAACAATATGTCTTCTACAGGGATGAGCTCCCCAATAGGTTAGACAGGTTATTGTATCCTAAATGGATCAGCACTGAACACATGTACATAAGATCAACACTAATGGGCTCAGTTGGTGTGTGTGTGTGTGTGTTGACTTGTGAGAGAGGGAGGATTTCATCTATGAGTACTGTGTTTTGCCTCATTCATTTCTCCTCTCCTCCCTCCAGCTCTCATGTCCCCCTCCTCAAATTTAAGGCCTCTTATTAATTTTTAAAGAAAGAATTGAAGTAAAATAATGTGTAGACAATGTGTTTGGAATTTACTACTTAGTGTAGTAAGCAAAAAAAAATCTACTTAGAGTTGAAATTTTCAGCCACTTCAGAAATCATTATTTTCCATGACAACATGCATGTCTGACAGCATGAGGGTGGAAGGGAAGGGACAAGTATCTTTTCAAGGATAGGGATTATTTGCTTTTATTTTAAATGACCCTCCAGGACACCTCCCCCATTCCTGGTTCAATAGATGAGAAACACTGTTGCAGATGGTTGGTTCCAGCAGCCAGAGAGGCAGCCAGCTGTTAAACATCTTAACCAATTTTCATAGGGATAAGAGCACAAGACAGCTCAGATCTGGGTCTGTCTCAAGCACTAATCTTTTCATAGCCTATCAGATGCAGAATATGAAATTATACTATGTAAATACTCTAAATATGAGGTTGGGCCTTTATGACACCTAAAGTCTAAATTTTAGTAAAATAGGTAAAAAGCTCTCTGACATTTTTAAAAATTGGATCTATTTGGTAGAGCATTTGCTTAAAGGATTGTATTTATTTTAAAAATAAATAACCATACAGAAATAATAAAACCATACAGAGGCAGTCTTACTTAAATATTAGGAAACTACGCAGAACGTTCTGTGGTGTTCAATTGTTGATGCTATTATGACATTATGTAGTGGCATTTCAACTGTATTTTAATAAATAAAACTTACCTGAGGATCAGAAAAGTAAAGAAGCCAGTCACAGGCTCTTAACCTCTACCTCGGCCTCAGTCAGAAAATAATGATCCTGCCTTCAGGAATCTCAGAAAGAGACTGTATCTCAGAGCTGTCTCCTCCCATCCTACAATCCTCTCTAGGGCTGGGATTAAAAGCATGCACCACAGGGCTTCTATCACAACCATTGTGGCCACTGGGATCAAAGGTGTGCATTACCACTGCCTGGCTGCAAGGCCGACCAGTATGGCTGTTTTACTTTCCTGATCCCCAGGCAAGCTTTATTCATCAAGATAAAAATGAAATGCCACTACACCATTACATTCGCAAATAGCTGTTGTAAATCTCCCAGCTTAGTGTGGAATGGTAAGGATGAACCTGAATGGCTTACATGGGAAGCATTTCAGCCACGTTTGGAGCAGCACTGGAGTTAAACTCAATCAGAAGCAAGCAGGAGCTCCTCTGAATGGGATCACACTGCATCTCTCTCTACCTCTCCGCTGGTCACATCTTCTTCAGCTCTCTATCGACTTGGGCATGAATCACAAGATAGCAACCCGTGTTCAGTGTTAGAAAATTACCTTGTTAATGAGTTGGCATGTAAACAGGCAATGTTCCTGCTAGGCAAAGGGAATTTCGTACAGGCTTTTGCAAAAAGAAAAACAACAACAAAACCTTGTGACCATTAACACAGGAGTGAGCCAGCTTCTCCAGAGCTTCTCCTCAACACTTTTATGTAAGAGTTAGGTCCTGACTCAAGATGAAAGAAAAGGGTATCTTCTGAGGCTGTCAGTACACTCAGTGTGTTAAAATGTTAATGGTAGCATGAAGTTTTTAAGTGATCTGCATACAGTAGAATGGGATGCACACATGTGTCCCAGAGCTTCTAGAAATTGGCATTCATAACAAGTGAGCATCCTTACAACATGCGTGTCTTTGTTTCTGGATATTTCAGAGCACAGCAATAGAAAGGATACTTCTTTCATCTGGAAGTTGAAAGAGGAAACAGAATTTTGACAAAACTCGGGGCACTTTGCTTTCTGCGTGGTTCATTCTTGTTTCTCACACAACCCCACATGTTTGGGGTGGTGATGAAGTAGGTGGTTTGTCCAGTGCACAGATGTTGTCCCCATGTGTACTATGTTAGCCTCTGCAGTGAAAACTGTATGATTGGGCTTTCTGGACTGTATACATTTATAGCATTGAAATTAAAGTAATATGCCAGTATTTTCAATGTGTATGGATACTTTTTAATTTTACTATTCTAGTGAATAGAACAGTTAACACAATGAGAAGTTTTACAACCCTGCTTTGGCCTCTCTCTGTCTGTGTATGTGGTATGAATATATGTATGAGTATGTGCACGTGTGTGTGTGTGTGTGTGTGTGTGTGTGTGCCAAAGGTTAACGTTGTGTTTCTTCCTTGGTAGTCTTTCACCTTGGTTTATGAGACAGTGTCTCTAACTGAACCTGGGATAGTCAGTTCAGCCAGCTGGCTGGTCTGCGAGCACCAGGGATTGTTTTATTTATGTTAACTAGAGGCTTAGACCACCTAATGTTTTCTGGTGTTTGCTCAGTTTGATTATTCAATCACCACCTTTTCCTTGTCTCACACTGACTGGTAATTCAGACGCCAGTTGCAGTATGCAACTTGTCTTTGTTTTGTTGTAAGATTTATTTATTATATGAATGGGTGTCTTGCCTATTAGGTATGTCTGTGTAACAGATGTACGCATGCTGGAGGAGGTCAGAGAGGACACTGGGTTCCCCAGACCTGTTCCAGATTGTTGTGATCTGCTGAGGGTGGAGCCTAGGTCCTCTGAAGCCAGGGCTCTTGCAGCCGAGCCATGTCTTCAACCCCTCACCTGCTTTGTAAAAATTATTCATGCTTCTCTCCATGTACAATGTGAATGTTTCACTGTCTCCAGAGTGGCCTGTTGGTGATGTTCCTCTCCTAATAGTTATTGTCATTTCTGGTCTTTTGCCCTTTGTGGTGCTGGGGATGGCACTTAGTGGCCTGGGCATACAGGAATCGCATGCCTGTTTGCCTAAACCACTGTTTCTGAGGATGCCGGAGCCAATGCCTACTGAAAGGAGGATGGTGCTTAAGGGCGATGCAGTGGAAAAGGGTGCTTGTAGATCCCTCACATGAGGGTGTGCTTGGCGAGGGACCGTAGGTTAGACTGTGAGGAAAGCGGCGGCAGCCTTTTACTTGCTGAGAGGGGAATTAGGCAATAAGGTAAGCCTTTGCTCTTTAGACGGTGTATGAGTCAGAAGAACAGAACTGCCTCCAGTCACAAAATACACCTGGCAGACACCCTCTAGATACCCCCAACTGACAGGAGCAGATTACTACGCTAACTGCACAAGTGCAAAATTTGGACAAAGGAATCTGAAATAATCAGTAATAATAACTAGCATATGTGACAGACAGCCTGTTATCATGTACTGATGATTTTAAGCTTTCAGTAAATTCTATTTTGAGTCATACAACCCCACAAATTATGTGTAGATAAAATATATTGCATCAAAAGTGACAGAACTGGGATTAGAAACTACAGGACCTGCCTTTTAGAGATAGAAAGGGGTGGTGGATTAACTTGTAGAGACAGCCAGACAGTCAAGAGATGAGACGGATGGTCTGAGAAAGGGGCTTAGTGGTTGGCTCTTTACAGGAAGCTTAGAGACCTCATTCAGTGTAAACTGGGCACTATATCACAAGAAGGCAGTCAGGAAAGGCTGGAACACCTAATCCAAAATCCACACAGCAGGGTGCAGCTCAGTGTGGTCTAGGATAGGGCAGGCCTGGGAGCAAGCAATACAAGGAAGAGAAGGTGGGTGTATCATCGTCTTGTCCGGTACGGTTGGAGTTGAGTGGGCTCACTATTTCAATAAGGAAGCAAGGAGCATGGCCTGCTTAGAGTTGAAAGGTCCTTTTGACTGCTTTGTGGCCTATGTGCTATGGGAGGAGGGATCCAAGCAGTTATTCATTTCTGTGACTGTCAGTGACCCAAGCAGTTATTCATTTCTGTGACAGTCAGTGACCCAGGTAAGGGAGGGCAGAAGAGAGTGGTTTAGATTTAGTGTACTTTGTGGAGAAAGGGACGAGTGAATCAGTTCAGCATATGAGGGT
>LOEQ01001138.1:144446-155844 GCA_001685075.1 Bramus lutescens | reverse complement strand
CCGCAAACTTCATTCTTCCATTGAGGAGACATTGCTCTAGCATTAAATGAACTATTTTTAAATATATAGTACTTGAACAGCATTTAGTGCAGTGACAATACCAGGGAACCCAGTCCCTGCCTCATTCTGAAACATTACCGTCAAATTAAACAATGCTCAGGGACTTTCCCCCTTCCTCCTCACGCCAAGCTCTGACAGCTGCCAGTCTGTGCTCTGAATGTGTCTTTACCAACTCTGTGTAGGCCATATTCATATTCATACTACACTATGTAGTCTTCTTTTATTTAGCAGATACCTTCAAAATTTGCCCTTGGATAACAGTTCTCAACAGCTCGTTCTTTATTCATAATTAACATTGTACTATACTCATTCCTTTGTTAGTCGATTGATATTTGAGTTGTTCCTATTTTTGAAGAACAATATTATTTTTATGTCTTGAATGATGCAAAATGCACATGTTGATTTGACTGATACATATTCACATATAACTTTTCTCTCATATCCACAACTCAACAGATGGGTGAATGCAGTGAAATGATCGTGATCCATATATGGAACAGACTATGTTAATATTTTCAAAGTTTATTCCAACTTATTTTTCTTTTATACTCGAAAACATGCTTGGATATTTTGGTTATTTGAATAGATAAATTCACAGGAAAGCCATGGTTCTCAAGATCAGACCAACTTTCAGCCAGTCAGGATTGGCATGGGGTGGCTCCTGGATGTAGAACTTGTGACTTGTTTAAGGACTGCTTAAGACCCAGATGGGACCCAGCAGCCAAGGGAAGGAACACAGTAGTATAGGTGCCACCATCTTACCCACATTCTGGGCTTCTTTTTTGAGTAATTTCTATTTTTAACTGTAATAAATATTGCTACTTTCAACAGTCATGCAAAAGAATTTGTGTGTGTGCATATATATTTTTTATTTCTTTGGAAATGAAGTAGCTAGAGATGAAACTCATGAGCCTTGTCAACACATGAAATAGCTTTCACCTCAAAGGATACAAGTCAGTTTATTCTGGAGCCAAACATTACCATGGACCAGGAACACAGAATTATATTATTCCCAAATTCTATGTTCTAACAGGGTAACAATTTTATCAAGTTTTTTTTTAAAGTAACAGAATGAAGAAAATAATAAATCAAGACTTTTTTTCAAATACATTAAGATAAGCCTGGGGTGGGCAGGCTAGAGAAAAGTGGATTAATCTCTGCTAGGGCTCAGATTTTGTGTGACTGCACCTGTCTTGTGCTTCGGTCTAATTCTTGGTTTAAACTCCTTATTTAGTGAAAGGCCTTTAGAATCTAATCTAGATTTTGTAATGTAATAGTTTTGTTAACATACCTAAGAGAAGATCAATATTCAATGAAACTTTATTATCATAAATCATTAATTAGTCATTAGAAAAATATTTAAAAAGCATTTACTTTCACTTGGGCTCATTAAGCAACCAAAGCAGGGTAAATTTTTGGCATTTTTTTTCTATTGATCTAACCTCATGCCTGCTAATTACCAGGGACAGAGAAGTCATCTTTCCAACCCTTGGACCAATGAGCCTGGCATCCCAGGTAGGGCAGTTATCCAAAAAGGGATGGCAAGCAGGACCCTTTGGATGGTCTCATGAGCAAACTGAGACACTGTGATTTAGCACTGTGACCTGAGTCTGATTATATGGCCTGTCTTAATTGTTTCACTCTCCTGTTAATACCCGCAAAAGAAAAGTCTAGGGTCACAGAAGAGCTCTATTGTTTCCTCAGGGTGACCACACAATTAGCTATCTTCTCTTGGCTCCTTACTCTGTGTCTTTATTTGGCATATTGAGACAGTAGCCAAGCCTAACCAGTAAGGCTGCTGTAGTTGGGCCTTTTATTTTTCCCCTTATAATTCTGGTTATAGAATAAAATGGAAAGAATTTGGACTTGATTTAACAGTTGTAATTTATACAAACACTTATAAACCAAGATACCATCAAGCAAATGCTGTAAATATACAAGCACATGTAAACAACACATGGATTTACAACATCATATACAGATCTTAAAATCAGACAAAACACTCAAGAACTTTTAAAAGATATTCAAAGTGAGCATAGGTTTGGTTACTTAGTTCTTTTTTTTAGACAAAAACAAAAAACAACCCACAAATACATGAAAAAAAAATCAACCATGGACACAAGTAACAGTAGGCTTCTTAGGAAAATAAAGTACAAAATTTACAACTCCATTGTTTTAAAAAGTTTGAAAAACCTAGTGAAAGGCTAGGACATCAAAGGTGATGCTTATTTTATAGAATTAGATTGTTATCTTTTTTAGCTTAATCAGTGCGGGGCTGGTGAAATGGCTCATCACGTAAGGGGATTGCTGTCAAGCCTGCAGACTTGAGTTCAATTCCCAGGATCCACATGGTGGAAGGAAAGAATGGACTTCCAAAAGTCGTCCTCTGAACTTCACGCGCGCGCACACACACACACACACACATGCACATGCACGCACACAAATACACACACACACACACCGTGGCATATATTTATACTTTAAACACACACACACAATTTAATAAAACTTCTAAATTATGATAACTACTTAATCAGTAGAGAGGAGAACGTTATATCCCCCTATCTTTCCAAGTGTCACTTAAGGGCAAAGCTTTTTACTCTGTTAGTATATTATGGGTATAAACCATATCTTTTGTGGTTGCTTGTGTCGCTGAAATGGAAAGAAAAAGATATACATGGCAGCTCAGTTTCAGCTTCTCATAAAATGAGAACACATGCACTTTGGCCATTAGCATTATAGAATCTCCTTCCTCAAAACATTGTGTGTTGAGAGTACTGAAGAATGGTGGTGGAGGTCTCCTTTACCAGAGCTGTAGAACACGGAGGGGCAGAGCAGCCCTGAGCACAGGAAATTCCCTCTGAGTAAGACTGTCACCTTCAGAGGCCAGGAGCTACAGCAGACACTTTTAGATCACTAAGATTTGATGGCCATTCTTAATGTGTTTTGAATCCAGCCCTTGCTGCTTTGGGAGGGTGGTTCTCCAACCATGTATCAGCTTGTGCACATTTCATGGGGGATAACAAGGGGTCCAAGACACTGGATGTTTGACCCTCATGTGTTTTTCCATGTTTGAACCAATAAAGTTGAATCTAACCTTGAACCTATCTACTCTAAATCGGGTATGGACGAGTTTAAAGTTTTTATTTTTATTTATTATCTTTGTTGATCGTGGCATTCATTAAACATGGGCCTCTGGGTAAAAAAGCAAAAACAGAGAAACCAAGGCAACGTGCAATCATATACACAGCATTAAACAGGATGGAGCAAAGGAATGCCATAGAAATTTATCAACAGTGATGTAGGATAGAATTCAGTGCAAGCCCCCAAAGATCCTAGACATGGAGAGAGACAGAGTACAGCTCTGTGTCACCACTGTTAGAAACCTAAGAAATTTCCTTAGACTTTTAGGGATCCCAACCCTGGCCAAACCAGAATTTATGGCTTTGATACTGAAAGGAATATTAGGACCAGCCAGAATAATAAAGCAAAGTTAGAGTTGGAGTTTTGGAGTTATTTTAATATAAGTTGCCCAAAGTAGGGGGATCTCTGCTAAAGACCTCAGGGACCATATGACCACGTTCTCAGCCTTTGCTTTGATGGAAGCTAGCTAGGGTCTGCTCGTACATTCATCTCACAGTCGTGAGGTTATGAGGCCCAGACAGAGGTGGCCAATAAGATGGTCCAAGACAATCAACCTCCCCTCATCATTCAAGTTCTCATCGGTTGGTCAGTAGGGTATGGGAAGGAAATTCTGCTGGGAATTTCCATGCACAGTAATATGGTAAACGTGTGGCATTTTGAAGAATTATACCTCCCAAACCACTTACTGTACCAAACATTTGATATTCCTGACAGCGAGCTGAGAGGTTTACTTCCTCTCCAATCTACAGTAGCACTGTGGCCTGAGGCTTCCTTGCTAGAGTGTGAGCTCTGGCCAGTGTGATGTCCCTCCCTTTATGCTTTTGATTTGCATTCCATTTATGTCTAATGCCACCACACACCTTCCTGCTTGCCTGCTGGCCATTTGCAAACCCCGCTTGATCTGTTATTAAAATTCTGTACCCATTTAAAAAGTGGATTGCTCTTTTCCTGACTTGGAAGAATGCTGTTCTGCATTTGAGACCCTCATTTCCAAAGACTGGCAAATTTTTTCATATTGTAAGTTGTAATCACATTTTCCTTTGCTATACTTTGAAGTATAAGACACATACAGATTTCTTTTGAAGCACAACATTTTAATTTAGATGAAATCTAATGTATCTATATTTTTATTCTTTTATATATCACATCTAAAGCAGCTGCCAATTTCAAGATGACAGGTTTTTCTTCAGAATATTTCTTCTGAGAGTTTTATAATTTTGGTCTTTGTGTTTAGGTCTTTGATTAATTTTTGAATTAATCACTACACACACACTAGTATTAGATCATTTCCAATTTTATTTCTTTGCTTGTGTTTTGAAGTTGTACTAACACCATATACTTTTCTTTCCTCACTAATCAGTATTGGCTCCTTTTAGAAGTCAATGGGTCAAAGACAGATGGGCTGGTTTCTGGTTCCTCAGTTCCATCTACTGCATCATATATATATATATATATATACACACATGATATATATGTGTATGTATAATATAATATATATTAGATATATGCATGTATTTGATATGATATATTTACATATGTGTGTATCTGTGTGTGTACCCATATATATTTATATTTATACATCTATCTTTATGTCAAGCATCCCTTTGAGTTTCATATTAATTTTAGGATGCACTTATCAGTTTCTTCTAATAAAGCATCTATAAGGATTGTACCAAATAAGTATACCAATTTTGGGAGTATTTCTAGGCTAACTTAATTCTTTCAATCTGTAAACATTAAATATCTTTTTATTTATCTAAGGTCTTCAATAGTTTTAAGTTTTAAGAGTGTAAGTCTTCTAATTTTTGTTATATTTATTTTTAAATGTTTTGTTCTCTTTGACGCAACCACAATGTCCTTCTCGATTGCATTCTCAGAGTGTTCATTGCTAATGTGTATACATTCAGTTGACTGCCCTTTATTTTTGAGACAGGTTCCCAATATACAGCTTATGACTGTCTCACTCTGTCTATGTAGGCTCAATCCCCTCACACCTGGGATCCTCCTGCCTCAACCTTCCTAATCCTAGGATTTCAATTGCGTGTCACTACAGTAGGCTCTACTTGACTTTCAAAAGACCTTTACTAGGCACAAAATACCGAAGTATTTAAAGAATACAAGCTTGTAGCTGGGAGACTAGCACTCACCTGTGAAGTCAACCACTACAGTCTCTGCCGTAAGCCGTCTACCTCCTGCAAAGGTTTGCTCCTACCTGCCATTTATTATTGTGCAAGTAGTACAGATTACATTATATATGCTTCTTCATAAGTTGTTGGGTGTTCTATAGTATGCTTATTCATTATACATGTATCCATTCATCCATCAGTGGGCACTGGCTGCAGTGAGGGTGGGGTGCACTTTTCTATGACATGGTGATAACATTCTTTTGGGCATGTACTCCAAACTACTTGGTAGCATGAGTTTTCGATCTTCCTTTTTATAAGGTATGCTCTTTGAAGTTTTCTTTTCAGGTCCTGTGTTTATTTGTCTTTGGTTTTGGTAAGGCCAAATTTTTAAAACATTTGAGGTGTTATGTATGTATCATTTCCTTCTTTAAATCATAAGTGTGTCTAGGGATTTTCTTGATGAGGAGATTAATTTTGTTATTGTTGTTGTTGTTATAGACTCAGTACCCTTTCTAGTAAATAGATGCCTTCAAATTTTACATTTCTTCATGATTTAGTTTTGGTAGATTCTTTGCTTAGAAATGTGCCCAAGTGAAATGAATTAACCCATGATTGCAACTTTGTTGTTCTTATTTTAAAAATGTGATAGTTATCTAAAGTCTTTTTTGATTCCACATTAATTGTGGAATCTTTCCATTAACTTCAATGCTGCTATAGGTTAAATATTTGGCAGGGAAGGCAGTGAGTGTACAGTGTGTCTCAGATTGCGTAGTCATTTGATGTACTGATTTTTCTGATCCGTGAATGTGGATTCCAGCTTAATTTGTATCTTCTCCTCTTTCCTCAGTGCTCCATAGCTTCCGGTGCACAGGGCTTTCTCTTTGAACTTATACTTAACTGTTGAGCATTATTTGGTTCCTTAGTGAGACTGCTTTCTCAATTATTTATCAGACAATTTTTTTGTTATTTGTTACTGGTATCTACTATAATTTCAGGGCTATCTTTAAGTCTTAGCAATTATATTTAGTTATGTGTGTGTGTGTGTGTGTGTGTGCGTGTGTGTGTGCTCAGATGCCACAGTATGAGTGTGAAAGCCAGAGGACACTTGGCAGTAGTCAGTTCTCTCCTCTCACCATGTGGGTTTCGGGAATGGAACTCGGGTTTTCAAGCTTGGCTGAAAATGCCTTTACTGTCACACCTTCCCTGTCCCTAAGCATCATACTGGCTCACCTTTAAATTTTTCTAGTTTATTGTATGATTCTTCATGGTTTCTGCTGAAGAATAATCCATGTGCTCTAGAAAATAGCATATTTTCTTATTTAAAAGATGGTGTTTGGTTCAATACACATTTAGAACCGTTCTTTGTCTGTCTTCTCTGTAGTTATTCAGTCAAGTTTTGAAGTTTCCAAGTGTCACTGTTGGTCATCTTTAACGTGTTTTCCTTTAATTCTCTTTTGTCACATGTTGTGCTCTGTCTTTTAGGCATGCGTGTCTTTTAGTTACAGTTGCGTGGTGAAGTTGCACTTCTTTGCATTGGACAGTCTTCTCCTTTGCCTGCAGTCGCATGTTGTGTCCTACAGACTCTTTTCTCTGTAATAACCTGTCCTTTGGTTGCAACTGGTATTATATTCTTTTAGCCACCCTGTTACTTTCAAGCTACTTGCACCCTGGAATCTGAAGTGTGTTTCTTGTGGGCCTTGTATGTTCAAGAACTCTGTTCTCTCAATCTCCGGCTTTCACTGCGAGCACTGAATGGACCTGTGCGCAGCGCAGCCGCGCTAGTTGAGGGTCTACGTGTGCTATCTGCTTCCTTTCTGCGTGGTCTTTACAGCTGTATTTCCATTACTCTCCTCCTTTGGGTCTAATAGGTTTTCTTTTTGTAGTATATTATCTAAATTCTCTTTCTCTGTCCTTTAGTATGCTTTAAGTTGTATTAAAAGTGATTAAGATTGCAACTTCAAACAGCCACAATTGGATTAATCCCATTTAATTGCTGTTTTTCTTCGAAGAGAAGATGTGTTAATGAAGTCCCATTATTCATTGTTAATGGATTTTCCAACCCTTCTTGTATCTACACACTTTTCCAGACCATGGTCATCTAGATTATGTTCTCCTATGTTGTCCTCAGATCTGTACTTTCACACAGCATGGTGAGGTATGTGATTTATCCTGAGCTAGTCTCTGAGATGTGAGGTGCAGCACCCGGGTTCATTATCCTGGGCATCTGACAATCCCTTACTTTATTCCCTCATGGAATTCCTGTTGTCTTTAACTGAAGGTCAGTCGATGGTTTCTGTGTGGATGTGTTTGCCAGGTCTCTGTTTTGTCCCATTTGTCTGTTAGTGCACTCCTCTCTCTGATGTATATACTGTCGTGGTTACTGAGGCCCATGTTATGAAGCACAGTTTAATGATGTCAGTTATCAGACTTCTCTCAGATCATGGTGGCAGTCCTCAATCTTTACCACCTGTAAGATTTAGAATCAGTTCATATTTACAAGGCAATTTGTTGGAATTTTGACTGAACATGAATTGAAGCCATAGATTAATTATGTCAGAACTCACATCTAAGCAATATTGATTTTTCCTGCCCAAGTATGGGTTATTTTCCATTTATTTAAGGGTCTTATTTTTATATTTATTGTTTTCTTCATAAAGGTCTTTTCTATATTTTGATACATTAATACCGAAGTAAGAGTATTCATCCTTTCTAGTATCAGATCAGTTGGAACATTCTGTTTTATCATTCCGAAATTTGAATTCGCTCACAAAACAAACCACAAAGACATGAGAGTGGACAGGTTTTGTTAGGTTTATAAGAGTGGAAGGATATAAAAGAGGGTTGGGGGTCACAGTAATCAGAATGCACAGCTACATGTACGATGAAATTGTCAATGAACACATTTAATAAGAGTTATGCAAATTAGCCTACAAAGAGCATTTACTGGAACATGCTGAATTTCCTCTGATGCTTTACAGATGCTCATAAACATTACCTTAATCTTTCAATTTATAAATTAAGACTTAAGGGAGATGGATTGTCCTCTGTCTTGGAATCTTCATTAAAGGAAGCTGAATATTTTCATCACTCTGAGAAATATCATATACATAGAAAAGTGAATTATATATAACCCATAGAAAATGTCAGTTAAAATTATATATTTTTACACATTTGCATATATATATGTATGTGTGGGAAACAACAGGTAGACAAATGGACAGAAACAGGGACAGGGACAGAAAATATTTAAATAATAGCTATCAAGTATTCCAATCTCATGTCAAGAAATAGACAATTATAGAAATCTACATATTTGCTGCTTTTCTCCAGTAATAACTACTTTACAAACATTTAATTATTTTTTCTCTTTTTCTATATTTAATTTGCCCTTATCATTAATACCAAGTAATAATGACTTACTTGGTGTTCTTTATATTTTGACCAGGTATACATGCACAATATAGTTATCTTAGTTGGGGTTTCTATTGCTGTGATAAAACACTATGACCTAAGCAACCTGGGAAGGAGAGAGTTTATTTCACCTTACAACTCTCAGCTCACATTCTATCACTGATGGTAGTCCCAGCAGGAACTCAAACAGGGCAGGAATGTGGAGGCAGGAAATGAAGAAGAGGCCATGAAGGCAGGCTGCTTACTGGCTTGCTCAGCTTGCATTCTTATAGCATCCAGAGGCCAATAACCCAGTCACTAACAATGAAAATGCACCATAGACTTCCCTACAGGCCAATATGGTAGGGGTATTTTCTTAACTGATGCTTCCCCTCCCCAAATCTCTGTAGCTTTTTTCTAACTCACATAAAACTAGCCAGTGTGGTAGTCTACGTTACCCATTCTGGATTTTATGAAAACCCATATATTATTTTATTTATTGCTTTATTTATTCAAAACTATGTTTGTCAGATGCATGGCATTGTCGATGTACTTGTGGCTTGTTTGGTTTTATGTCTGTGTTTCTTTAAATTAGCATATTTTACATATTATTGTTTTTAGATGTTTATACTGCTATGGCTATGATGGTAGAGGCTGGGATTATTCTTGTATGCACACATAGGAATTTCTACATAGACTCTACCTGGAAGTGGCTTCTAGCAGGTGTGCATTTTCCATTTTTCTGTGTAATACTGGGCAGTTTTCCAAAGATGTTGCCACAATTTAAAAATCCACCAATAAGTCCAGGCTGTGTCATGCCTCAGCAGTATTTGCAACTATCGGTATTTCTCATTGTGTCAAACTGGTAGGCATGTAGAAATACTTCAGTAAGGATCAAAGCAAGAATTGTGAGTGAAAGTAGAAAGGAAAGCAGGGTGGGCATGATATGGTTGGGCCTATTTTTATTCTCTTCTCCAAGTATTGATGTTTTGACAATTGATTTGAATTCAACAACAGAATTACTTCAAACCCAATAAGTATGGGCAAGATTTCATATTGAAATTGAAGCATCGTTTTCCTTTCTTCACTGTGTCGTGTTTGTCAAATAAAATAAGACAGCTTATTCCTGTTTGCATACTAGCATCAGTTATGAGGAAGTATCCGCGTATAGTCAGCTTTCCCTTTGTCACCTAATGTTTAAACTAAGATGTCTTTGAGGTTAGTTGCATGGTAGCTTTATTTCTCTACAGAAATTGCATGGATGTGGAGTAAACAAAAACCCAATTATCACCAAAGGGTGTAAATTTAAATGCAAAGTCATCCTTTCTAGTGCTACTGTGTGGAGTGATCACTCAGAACTCTTCTAGTACTTGGCTCTTCTCAATTTCATAATCCCTGATACTTTGATCTGTAGCTATTCTCAACACTAGTCAGTGATTGCTAATGAATTCTCAAAGCTGTGAACTTCCTTTTTATACTATTCTTAACGTTCCCTGAGACTTTACCATGATTTCTACTTATTTTCTTTTTCGGATTTCTTTTTTTTTTTTTTTTTTAGCAATGACCCATGTCTCTCCATTTCTTTGTCTCTTTCCATCCTCCCACCATCTATGAGCACTATTGTTTTTTACACCATTCAAGTTAATTGTGCATTCTGGGCTTTTCATTTTGTCTATTGATCCTGTGGGACAACTATAAATCTTTTAATGATTTTTAAATTTTATGTTGTACTTTTTAATTCAAGTCACTGAAGAATCAAATAAGCCTGCCAATCCAATTAAGGTGATAGCATTAAATCTTTTCAAGTTGAAAAGCAAGGTAATCAGGGGAAGGTCGCATGGACATGGTGAACATGTGTTTTGCTCATCAGTCAATCTCGCAGATTCATGGGAGGTGACAGAGAACAAAGATAGCACTAGCAACCTTGTTCACATGACACATTCCTTTCGCCCTTTCCTTGCTGGGATACAGGCTGCCTTCCTGAGCCATGGTGTTGGTGCCTACATATGCTTGCTTCTCTTTCGCATGTGCCCAAATCTAGTCTCTATATGTATCAAAATTTCTGTCACTACCTTTCTCACTTGGGTTTTTCTCCTGTGAGGAGTTAACTTCCCTTCACCTGTCTTCACTAAAAACAACTCACTATATCATCACAAGGTAAAATATTTTTGATTTTAGATTTATTTTATATCACAGAGACTGTGATATAAATATACCACTGAATACTGTATTTGAGCTATTTCATTTTAAATAACTTGGCTTGAATTTTACTAAGAATCAAAGGTACGATAAGGATTTTGGTGGAAAAGGTTTAAATTATATGATTCTCTGACATGTACACACATTTAGGAATTCAGGAATCAGCACTGACATCCACAGAAGTCTGCTCACAGTTGATTTTGGAAAGCAACCTTAGAAGGTGTGAATACAGTGTCTCTTTCAGGGCTGAGAGCAATAGCATAAGAACACCAGGAGCAGAGCCTAACTGGCCCCTTTTTCTTCATTCCCTGTTCCCACTGCTCACAGGACTTGGTTCTAAAGTTGGGCTTCAGCTGTAAGGGAGCTTCTTCTACTCCCCTGCTTCCATCCTTGTCCTTCTGCTCCCTCCCCCCAGTCCTCTCCTTCTCCCCCAGTCCTCTCCTTCTCTCCTCCCCAGTCCTCTCCTTCTCTCCTCCCCA
>LOEQ01001138.1:108992-125484 GCA_001685075.1 Bramus lutescens | reverse complement strand
CACACACACACACACACACACACAGAGAGAGAGAGAGAGAGAGAGAGAGAGAGCTTCTTTCTCCTCTTCCCTTCTACCATATGCCTTGTATAATTGGATTTCACAACCTTCCAATAAGAAATGTTGCCTATCAACCACAAACATTATCAGCAGCTCTTCACGGTCCCTACATCCCCAAATGAAATTCTTAACCAGGCACCAGGCACCATCTACTGCATGGGCTGAGGCTGGTTGTGTTTCCTCTTGTGTTTCCTGCTCCATCCCACCTAAGGTGGAAGGTTAGCTGCTTTGTTCTTTATCACAGGGTGCTTGTTCCCTGGATGTCCAGGAGCCTCTTTCTCCTGGCCAGATTGCATTTTCTATGCTCTATTGGGCGTTGAAGATGATTGGAGTCCCCCTTCTGGAAGGCTATTATCACTTCCCCACTGGCCCTTCCAAAGTACCTTCTGCCACACTACAGACCAAAGTGTTCTCCTTTCTTCATCTTGTCTTCCTCACTCTCCCTACTGCAATGTACAGTAATAGCCCATAATACTTGATTGATGAGGATGGGCAAGTGGAAATTCAGGCCCCAGTCTTGTGCCAGCTGTGGTCCTCTGTGGGCATCACACAGATGTTTTGGACCCAGCACACATGAAGGAAATGAACTCAGGAAAAGGTTTCAGAATGCATATGTGCTTAAGGCATTTGAAAACTCAGCATAGAAATGTCCTGACAAGTTCATGGTCAACTAAACTGTGAGCCAATTTATGCCGTGGCCGTGTTTCAGATGAAAGAAAAATGGAAAAGTAGTAGAATTAGGGGAAATTGAGGAGGCGCTTTCATTAAGAGCACCAGCCTTTTAGAACATTTAAATGATTAAAAAAGCAATTTACACTAGGCTTTTCTAATGGCAGGAAATTGCCACTTGTACTACAGAGAAGTAGTGTTGCATTTGAATCAAAATTAAATATAGAACTAGACTTTTCTTCCCAGTACCTTGGGTTGAATCCAAGGCTAGTACCTGATAAGCTTGGATTCTACTCCAAGCTCTCCTCAGCTCTAGGAATTTGATACTATTACTATAAACATCTTATTTTTTTAAAAAAATAGTATAACAAGCATGTGTCTTTTAGAGGAAACATAATTATTTTGTGTGGATTCATGAAATAGGATTCTGCATTTATTTTTAAAAATTTGTTTCATATTTTCTAGTTTTGATAAAGTCATCAGAAATAAGACAAAACAGATTCCAGAGAAATGACACATAACTCATAAGATAAATATGTGATAGAACACAAGTAAATTTTAAAGAAAATATCTGTCATAAGGAAAATATATCCTAATCCTATCTAGTGATGCCATTTGATTGTTATGACTTCTCTTATTTCATTGATTAAGTATTTGGTTTGCAGTCTGCACCAGCCACTCTTTTTTTCTGATAGGACATAAATAGTTAAAATAGATTGTGTAATAAACAAATAAAATATTTCAAAGGAATTCACAAAAAGCAGATGAATCTTGACAGGAATAGATGGAGGGGTGTTTCAAGGAACTGATGAGAGCAGAGAGTGGAGAGTCTGAAACGGGGAGCCACCCACGGGACCACTTTTATCCAGGGCAGCAGCATTGCCATCCAGACACGATCTGCTCTGTTCAGGTAGGACAGGAAACACAATCAATTCATTCCTAATGTGTATCTGAGGAAAGAAGACAGAGGAAATGGGATGCAGATATCCCAAGGATGCAGTCTGCTGAGCCTTTGGCTACTAGCATGTTTTATGGTTTAACAGAAGACATGGGAGTGGAGGAATGGTTAATTTTAAGGAAGATTGCCATTATTTAGAATTCTTCAGGTAGAAAGGGCTCATCAGTACTATTTTTGCTTTCCAAATCCTTCCGTGCCCCTCTTTCAGGCATTCCTGCATCTGACTTGAAGGCTGAGAGGAGAAGAATGCGTCTTTATATAATAAGGGACATTCTGTGCTTTTTTCTGCTAGGAAATGGAACAGGGGGTGCAGGAGAAAGGGAGAAGGAAGAAGGAAAGACAAATAAGTATGAGGAACCAAAAAGAAGGGGGTGTCGAGTGTAATTCTCTAGTTATGTATGAAGCAGCAACAGGGGAAGAGTTAGGAAGTGGTAGGAAACATGGGGACTGATGGAATATGGCTGTTCTTCAGTTTCCATCTCTTCTTCATCACTCATAGATGCTTTGCATTACTTGACTATAGAGAATTGGTAATAAAGTATAGTATAAATAGGACTAAATTGTCTAACTAGACTGATATAACCCAGTAGCAACTAATCAACAGGTACACAGGAAGCAGAGGAAACCATGGGAGGATGTAGGAGCATATTGTGCTTACACAGCTTGGATGCTAGTGGAACCCCAAGCTAATGTTGCTTAGTTAGACAGCTATCATCTGGATAGTAGAACATGATAATTAAGATTATGGGCACTGAAATCTGACTTCCATAATTGTGATCCTGAAACTGCCCTTTCATAGCTGTGTGATTTTGAGATTGGGCATTTATTTAAGCTGTACTAATTATGGTGTCTATTCATACAGCTAATTGTGGCTCAATAGTCTATAGAATTCTGCTTCAGTCTCCGTTGGTGCTCAGGAGGGTTAGCTTACAGTGAGGGAATGCTCTTGCCTCCTGAGATGCTTCAAATCTGCTACAGACTAAAGTTGCATCCCTGACAGGACTGACAGAATCTGTGATGCATTTGGACTTCATCCTAAGGATAACAATGAGCCAATTCAAGTTCTAAACAATAAGTGCTTAAAAACTGATTATTTGAAGAAAGTTTTCCTTAGAAGTTGAGAATGCTTTAGAATGATCAATACTTAAAGAAGGCAGTCAAGACACTGACTGGGCTGTTAGCTCAGTGGTAGAGTTCTTGTCTAGCATGTGTAGGGCTCTGGGGTTCATGTCCAGTACAATACACAAACAATAAAACCTCAACACTTTTGGAAAGGGGGGACAGGTTTGCATGGAAACATGTGATCTTTTATATATGGCTTGTTAAGGGTCTCACTAGTATAGCAGCGTAGAAATACACAGAAAACATTCACTAATTAGAAAAAGAAATAACAGGACTCCTTTAAGAAAGGTTGGAAGGATAGTTACCCAGGATGGCTCTGACAGTGCTAGTCGCTGTGGTGGTTCCCTCATCATTTTGTGAACTCTTGAAGGTGAGAGTCACATAGGATTTATTTCTATGTTTTCCTCTTTGTGCCAGACCCCAGTAACATCATAGGTACTACATCAAAATGTTTTTTAAACTTTAAAATTTCAAGCAATAGGTCAGAGTAATGGCAGCACATTTGACTAAAGCCAAAAGATGGGGTAAAGTACATGGTACTAGGAAAAAATGTTAGAGTTGGAATTTAGGTTCACAGATCTGGGATGCCGGTATGTAGAGAGGAGAAGGGAGATCTGGGTAAAAGAATGGAACACTTGAGTTAGACAGGAGCAGCAAGCCTTGGGGGTCTATTAAGCAACACGGTGGCTATAGTTAAGAATGTCTTATATGCTCCAAAATTGCTGACAAGAGTAGATTTGTATGGTTATTACTATAAAGGAATGATACATATGAGAGGTGATGAATGAATTTATAAGCTTGACTTGAATCATTGCACAATTTGTACAAATATTGTAATGTTATAATGCACCCTATAAGTATATATAATTGTTGTGTGACAAATAAAATACAATAAAATAAAATGATATTATACAAAGACTAAAGTTTATGATAGAGACATATCTGTAGTGCCATACAGATTATTTATCTGTATCTATCATGTTATATGCATATATCATTTAGGTTTATGTGCACTAAGGAGTTGAGAAGCCATGCAGTGGAGAGCCTGTTCAAAAGCAGAAAGTTCAAAGAATAAGAGCTGGTAAATCCTCATATGGTTGACACATCTTTTTAATGCTTCCCTTTGTAATATACTTGTCTACCTTTGTAACAGGTATCTCCTAGAAGGCTCAAGCTCTTCAAGAAAAGGAAATTGTTTAGCCGGTTGTTTCATCCTTGCATGGTTCATCTTTAATTCATTGGTTTTTTGTCATAGCTATTTTGCTGAATGGAAGAATCAATAACAGAGTGAAAATATCATTATTTCAAAAAAGCCAAATGGTGTGTGATATTTATAAACTGTCTGTAAACTGTGCAAGGATGAACCAACAGTAGTGTTATCTGAGGTCATTTGCACTGAAGTGTCATCTAAAGTGATTAGATATATAAATAAAATATGAATAATTTATACCATCAAGCCTTTAAAAAACCCTTTGGTCAGAAAGCTCTTGAGGATATGTGACATTGCCTCAGAAGCAATTTTTAATGCACTGAAGACTAATTATGAAAATTACATTCTACAAATATTCTCTTATGTAACTGATTTGAAATATGTATTCTCTTATGTGTGGTTCTGAGAAGCAGGTTGACAGTTAAAAATACACACTGTGACATTTAATAGACTTTATTTTAAATCATACTGGTCCAACTTCAGCAGAGCACACCTCCTCAGTTCCCAATACACAAACTGGGCTCATTTCTTAACGTAGACCAGAGCAGCAAGCCTAAGTCTATTTTAATTAAATAGCCATGCTGCTTTGATAAATTGACATGTATTTTCAGAATAAATATTTCCAGCTGGTTTTGCTTATGGGAAATTTGCAAAGAAAGGTGTCAGCACCTGTCTCCTTGACTTCATGTGCTCTTTGGCTTTCAGAATGCTTTATATAACTTCTTCCTCGTGGTTTGGACTCTTTTCCACACATGCTGTCCATCAGCACCTTTCCTGTTGAAGGATGGTCTGAAGTAAAGGGCTTACACCTGTATTAACATCTGGATTCCCAGTAATGCCTTTCCTGCTCATGGTACACAGCTATTGGGTTGAACTGTAACTTTGGTTGATGCTATTATTTCACTCTTGCCACAAAACGGCTGGTCCACTGGGGAGAGAGACATTTCAAGAGGAGATGCAGAAGGAAACCCTATTCTGAATAGCTCCAGCAATTGGTCTCCAAGCAGCAGAACTAGACTTAGAAAGTTATGTCTGCACAGTATGAAGGGGTCTGTCTCAGTAGGCAGTGTGCAAGGGATTGTCATGGAGATGTCTTGACAAGGTTGTAGTGTAGGTGACATCTAGCAGAAGTTAGCAGGAGAAATCAAAGACTCGGCCTTATGAGGTATCCTAGCTAGAGTCCAATTGGAAGAGGAACCTCAGCTCAGAAAATGCCTCTGTCACATTGCCTCTTGGCACACCTGCGTGGCATTTTCTTGATTGCTACTTGATCGAGGGACCCATACTGGTTCAGTGCTACTCCTGGGCAGCTGGTTCTGCTTAAAAAGGAAGGCTGACCAAGCTGGTAGAGCATGACCTTGAGTTCCTGTGTGGCTTTCTCCAGTGATGGACTGACCTGGGATACGTATGTGAAATTAACCCTTTCTTCCCCATGGCAGTTTTTGTCAGTGCCTTCTTACTGACAGTGGCAAACTAGGACATGAACAGGGAGCATATAGGATTGTATTATGAGTACTGCAGCAGTAAGAGTGTTCTGTTGAATTTGGAATGAATAATCTGTTTGGTATATACTATCGGGCAGTTTGTAAATGGGCGTTCAGTTCTATGAGGGATCATTGTGAGAAGGGACCATCAGTTCCTTTTGGATAATGTAGGAGGCCAATAACTTTTAAGAATATAAGATTTGTCAAAGAAAGTGGAAAAGAAAGATACTCAAGTCTTACCTCAATACAAAATGTTTCAGTCCCTGTGGTGTTTTCTTAAAGAGAACTGGATCATGACTTAGCAACTGGAAACATATGGATTCTATGCAGTTGCAAATGAACAGTGTTTTTGCCACAGCCATGTGAAGGCAGCTAGCTACTGATGCCTTCAGTTTTGTATTTCCTTGACAGATGTGTTCTTTTCTATAGTTGTTTCGTTGACAGATGTGTGCTTTTTCTACAGTTGGTGTCAGTCTGGTCATCACCCTGAGAGGATAGTAGCATGGTGCAGTCTTATCATGTAGCAGCTGCCACTTATCATGTACCAGTAGTACATGATTTTAGATGTACCCTACTGACTTACATATTCCACCCTGCATCAATGGGGGAGGTTCCTGCCTCGTAGTACGGCTGCACTTCAGGTCAGAATTGAACATTAGAGGTGAGCCCTAAGAGCCAACACATATCTCATATATCATCTCCCAGACTGGATGGTCTAGTTCTTTATTAGTACCATTATTGGACAGTGCCAGGGATATGGAATATTTCTGTGAGCTTCTATAATCAATTTGAAGATACACTAATAAAGTCAAAGAACAGATTACAAAGGATTTTGCATACCATGAGGAATCATGCAATAGTTCAACAACACTCTGAAATTTTTGGTATTCATTTTAAACCCATGCCTTAAATTTTTAGGAAGATCTATCTTTAGACAGAAGTTTGGAGTAGAGGGAACATTTAGGATCCTTTTCTCACATCCTGATATTTACAGCCATAGCAGTCTAGGGAGAGTCTAGAACTCACCTGAGATTATGAACTGTCAGTGGATCCTGATGACAACCTGGATCTCACATGTGATTTCTAAATATGGTGCCATTTTCACTGCAGCTGAACATGAGGAGAATCCCAGTGGAATGTGCCCAGCTACAGGATCAGGGTCTAGTATGTTTAAGTATGAGTCTAACACCAGCATATCATAAGGAAGACGGCAAGGGGGCACATGGAAGGTAAGCTCAGATGAAGGAAGACAGCAGACTAGATAGGAAATGAAAGGCTGGCATTCAACAAATGTTCACTATGTGCTGACATCTTCTTGGATGCTTAGATGAACTATATTTAAGCATGCCAAAACCTTATTTATCAATGGCTATTATTATTTATAATTTTGGTAGCGATAATATTTCATCTCATACAGACAAGAATCTGGAATGAGCAAAATGATGATGAACACAAAACCAGATTTCTTAGACTCCAAACTCCATACATGTTTGGAACCTTATACTGTTAGGAATAGCAGATTAAACCATGTATACAGAAAAGCACCTAACACATGACTGGAGTTATGGGGACACAGTGACATCAGAATCCAGTAGGGCTCTATTTCTTAGTGACCATGGAGTTCTGTTAAGTCACTTCATTTTTAAGGATTTATTTTCTTGCATATAAGGTTCCAATTTTCCTGATACATATTTCATGATTCTTATGATAGTTAACTTACAAAATGTACTTGAAGTACGGTGTTTGTACACATCAAAATTATACATCATGGAGATCAGATTGGTCTATCTGGCAAGCTCCAGTCCAGACATGGTTACATAGCAAGACCCTGTCTCAGGAGCATAAAAAAGAAATTATACAACATCAATGGAAGAAAATTTATTCTTTATAGTTAGTATTTGGATTAAAATGCCCGTTGCCATTTCTCTAAGGAAGATTGTAATGCCATTATGAATGATGATGGTAGAATCTGAGAAATGAGGTTGCATAGTTAGAACCTGCAAGTTGAGGTTTACCCTCGGGTGGGTTTTTCACTTTTCCTTGGTCCTAGAATCACCAGACCATGTACAATGATGTGGTTTCTAATTAGCTGATCTCAGAAGCTTCATGTTCAGTAGCGCCCAGTGGTGCCTGGAATCTAATAATTTCCACCCCGATTAGACTTCCTTGCCATCATTACCCCGTGAACTTTCTGCTTGTTGCTTAAAGTTACAGGCTCTTAGCTTCTCCACCTTCCCTAGTGGCATCAAAGTCACTGGCGAGTGGTGTAGGATTATTCAGGAAGTATAAGTTTTCATTGAGCCTCATCATGATTTCTCTGAATCACTGTTCTTGGGTATCACTAATAAGTGAATCCCTGGGTATCAGGAATGTATACTTGCATTTTTTTTAGTTTTGATGAAGATGCTTTTGATCAATATTCATTTGAAATGGTATTGAGTGATATGCTTGCCATGTATTTCATCTTGGTTTTATTTCAATAGCTACATTTATTTTTCAAGTTGAATAAGGTATAGAGTATGGCAATAGCTTAAAACAAAGTTTTATAGCACAATACCTCAATAAACAAATACATGTGTTTATGGAATGATAGGAAGTTGTTGTTTTCTCCTGGTCCTTCTATATGGATGCTAAGGAGAATCTTTGTTTTAATAGACAGAGTTATAGATGTGGTAGCAGAGGCATCTCCAGGACCTAAGGTGATTCCTTTGTAGGGGAGAGCAGTCAACCAGGAGACTGGATGTTGTGGGAAGGAGAAAGAAGATGGGAAGGTGGCAGCTACCTCAGCTAGCAGAGCTGGAGCAAGGGGCTGTCAGAAAAGCTCCACTTTATCATGTGCAGTGCTGCCCAACAAAACTTCAGCAAATGAACACACATGCATGTGTGTATGTGTATGTGCTTGTGTGTGTGAACATGTATGTATATATGTATATGTACATGGTTTATCTTAGGTATCTATTGGTGTGGTACCATGACCAAAAGCAATTTGGAGGAGGAAAGGCTTTATGTAATCTTACAGCTCTCAGGTCCCACTTTATCACTAAAGGAAGTCAGAGCAGGAACTTGGAGGCAGGAGCTGAAGCTGAGACCAAGGAGGAATCCTGCTTGCTGGTTTGCCCTTCTGGCTTGATCAGCCTGCTTTCTTGGACAGCTCAGGACCACCTCCCCAGAGGTAGCGCCGACACAGCCCAATGGAATTGGTCCTTCCATATGAGTCTCACAGATTTGCTTATGGTCCAATGTCATAAAGACATTTTCTAAAGTAGGAGTTCTGGTACCCAAATGTGGCATTCAGTCAGCACATGCATATAATGGCACATGTATGTACGTCCTTTCACTGTTCCGTTGTTTCTACCAGCCTCATCTTTCTTTTTAGATTCCTATTTGCAGACGAGTGTAGAAGACTGACTGAGGGTGTGTTTTCTGTCTTAGGATTCTTCTCCACTCAATATCAGATATTTTGCGGTTTCCATGTGGAATCATCTCCTTTTTTTCTTCCCAATTAAAAACAAATTGCAAATCACTCTTTCTTTTCAAACCTTTTATCAAGTTCACCCTCTCTGTCCACTCTTCACCCACTCTCCTTCCCTTCATCCTCTTGTTCCCGTTATTCCTCAGGCAGTTCCCTCTGCTGCAGCTGGCTTCCTTTCCTATGCATCTCCTGGTCTTTTTCAAGTCTTGATACATCTGTTGGATTCCAGATCAGAATGCATGAATACCACCCAGAAATATTCACCTGGATGTCTCCTGCATAACTCCTGTGTATCATGTCTAAATGGAGAATGCTTGTTATCAAATCCTCCTGCTGTCACTCACCAAGCCTCTGAACACACACCAACCTTGTTGGTGTCTGAGATTCCACATTCAAGTTCATTTTTGAGTAATCATCTTTCATGTTCTTGCTGGGCATCTCTTGTTTCTTTCTCCCTCGGATCCTTGTAACCTATGCCTCAGCTCAGACTCTCATTTGTCCCTCACTCACATTAATGCAGTGTTCTTGTGTGCAAGTACATATACACATATGTATGCATGTGAGCATTGAATGATGGAGGAGCTGTCAGGTGTCTTCCTAAATCATTCTCAATCTTAAGCTTTGAGACAATATCTCTCATTTAAACCACAAGTCAGTGGTTAAATTAGACTAGCTGGCCGAAAAGCCCCAGGAATCCTCCTTTCTCTACTTCCCCATTGTTGGATTACAGGTGCCTGCTACAATGCCCAGCTTTGTACTGTGGATACTAGGCCTCAAACTCATATATTAATGCTGGCGAGACAAACACTTCAGCAGTTGAACCATCTCTTCAGCCTCTGGTACAATATAGAGAGAGAGAGAGAGAGAGAGAGAGAGAGAGATCTCTCTCTCTTGTACAATATTCTCTCTCTGTCTCTCTCTCTGTCTCTCTCCCTGTGTGTGTGTGTGTCTTTCCCAATTTCTTCCAGAGTAACTATATTAATATAAAAATGTGATTCTCAAAATTCTTTACATATAATGAAAAATGATGCTGAGTGAGAATCTATGCCTAGTGAATTAAAGTTCCAAAGGTCTCCAGACTGGTTCAGTCACAATCTATAATGCTCCAATAAATTACAGAGTAACACTCTCAAATGACAAATTGCTGAACATTACCAATCTTATTAGTTTGTGTTGTGTCTCACTTAAAGTTTCAAGATTAATGGTAAAAGCATCTTTAAATATATTCACAACATCCTCTGTAATAAAAATTAAAAATTGTGTTTTATTTGATGAGGAGAGGAAGAAAGTTTATGGGCTTCAATAATGAAAATAGGAGACCATGAAACAGAGACTCTCATAAAATTCCATTTTAAACCAGAAAACTCTTTTTTCCATAATGTCCTAGGTAGAGGGAGTGACAGAATGAGATATAACCAGGTCATAATTGGGTAGAAGAAAATGGCTCGGAAATTCATGTCTGAGGAGCTGCTATGGGAAGCTGACAGTCACTGGCCTGGTCTCCTGGAACCCTTGCTACTCTATGGTCAGTAGTGATGATATGCTTTCTGTTGGACCTTTAGAATTTGTGACACATATCTGAGATTGACTCAGAAATGAATGAACCATATTTGAAAATTTGTTAATTTAAAAAAAAAACTATAGCCTTTTGGTACCTCCTCACTGTTTCTGCTTAGAGTCTCAAAGGTTTCTGCCTCCCTCCCCCATCTGTCAACAAGAGTAAGTCCAGTTTAAACATTTTGTTTTAAGAAAAATTTTCCTGTGTATAAATACATTGGAACTTGTCCAAGTCCCTCCTAAAGAGTAAATTGTCAGCACTAAATCTAAGGGAAGAAAGGCACGTAAATATATTTAAGGCTTCTTTGAGACACGTTTTACAACTTCTGGAAAAGAACTTGCAAATGTAGTTAAGCCACAGCATAGGCCTGTTTGACACAGTAACACACATGGATGGTATAGTATCAGCTCCTTTAAGGTTGTAAGGGAACTAGTGACTGGATATACCTGGTGTGGTGGGTACTCTCACCTCCATTTCCCAAATACCCACATCCTCATTGCAGGTACCCACGTACATGTTAAGTATCCATGGAGAAAGAAATCAAGTTGCCATGGAATTGGTTGGTATTTAGCTGAAATGAAGGCTGGGAGACTTAGCATTGATCCAGGGGGCTCAATGTTATAGACTCTTTAAAAGAATAAACAGAAGGCAGAGAGGAACAAAACAGAGGCTGTGTGAGAAGCCTTGGCCTTGAAGATGAAGGCAGCTAAGCCCCAATGACTGTCTAAAGAACATGCTGAATGAATCCTGTCTACTAAAATCCATTTTGAACCTTTAATGCCCAGAATGCTAAGATTTGCTAAGATATATAATATATATCTAGTTAGTTTGCTAGTATACATTAGTTATACAAACCAGTGAGTTTCCTTTTGACGTTTCACACATATGTATAATGCACTTGGTTTATATTCACCAATTAATCTTTCTTGCTCTTCCCATCATCTTCCCTAATGGTTTATTTCTACTTCTTCATCTCTTTTCCCTCCTTCTTTATTAGTTCCTTGAGAATTTCTTAACATGTGTTATGGTGATATTCACTGCCCCTCCTCTCATACCTACTTCCTCTTCCTTACCCATCCAACCCTGTGTCTAGTTTTGTTTTAACTCATCAAGTAAAGTTGGTCCTTCTCATATATTCTTTTATATGGAACCTTTTGGGTTGCCCACCAGGGCCTTCACCCTTCAATAAAACTGATCTTTACCTCCCCAGTACTACTGACCTTACCTCTAACCCTAGCCTGAGTCTAAAGTTTTCCAGTCAGGACAGAGTCAATGGCTGCTAGACTCTTCCTCCCATAATTCTCCCATGCCAACACCATAACCTATTAAAGATAAGTCACTAAAATACACAGAGATGCATTTATATGTACTAATGTGTATTTTCCATGTATTTAATATTTATAAGCTGTAGTGTACTAGGGCAACAAGGCAATATACATACCCTCTTCTGAGGTACTCAGCATCTCAAAAGGGAAAATTAACAGAGACTTAATAGAAAATTTAATGAACACTTAAAAATTGGAGAGGAGATTGCAGCCATACAATCTCCATTCTAGCAGTTATTGAAATTTGAATGAATTTATTGTACATTCAGACATAAAACTATCAGCAGTAACACAGTGTTTAGGGAGATAAATAAAAGGAAAGACTTAAAGCTGTGTGGACTATACAAAGGAGCAGCTAAATTGTGCTCTGAATCCAAATGTGTAATTTCCACCACGACGGTTAAGTAGAAGATGTTCATGCTTCCATTGAAAATGTGATTGGTGTTAAACAGTATGTTAGCAGAAAATCACATTTGTTTTCACTCACTTAGGGATGCTTCCAGTGCTCAATAAAACACTTGCATGTTTTTGCATGACAAAAAGGAGCATGGATAGTTAATCAACATGCATTGGGATAATGAGCGAGCATGTTATGTATTTTAGCATCTGTTATGTTTATATTTCATTGTGACATTAATGGGTAATTTCCCATTCTGTTGTGTAGAAGGAACCCTTCCCCCCCATTTTCCCCTTATTCTTACCCAGCAATTTGAAGCAGGACTTGTGGCTTTTCTTGCAGCCAATTACTTAGGGATACTGCCCTGGGAGTCCAGCTTTTGAGACCACCATGGGCTCTGCAGCTGCCATTCCCAGTCAGTAGGAACTCCACAACCACTGAGGTCAGAAGCCCCAGGCATTTTAATTCCATTTCTCCGTGCTTCCAGAGCTGGTTAGTAAGATGTCATGGAATGCCCATTAAGGGAAATGCATCCTGCCACATTACACACAGCAAGTTAAACAGCCAGTCCAGGCCTGGATTTCTGTGACAGATTACAAATGTGTTTTTGTCTGTGGAGCAATGAGACAGATAAGTGATTTCTAAATGGGAGACTTGTCATCTGAATGTAGTCCCACCGGTATCTCTAGTTGATCAAAACTCTTAGCTATTTCTCAAGGTGATTAATAATCCACATGTTCTTTCACTACAGGACATCATGAGAGTTGATATTTAATTGTATTAGTTACAGCTGAGTTCTTTGGGAGGGTCCATAGCAGTGCATAACCCACCAAAGTGTGAGCTCCTTCAAGGACCAGCCATTGTATTTTCTGTAGTTTTCCAATCATTCAGCCACTGTGTATCTCAGATCCACTCTGGCTCAAATTGAGTTGAATTCACTTCATTCACCGTGGATGATAAAAACTATAAAGAATTTCAACACTGCAAACAGCTTTAACTCTATTTAGATTTTGAAGCTGTATGGGAAAGAGGCATGGCACTCTGCCAGCCAGTGTGTGACTCCAGAAGAAAGCTAGCAGCTATTAGAGTTACCAGACCAGCTACAGCACCCCATTCTATTAGACAGAGCAAATGTTAAAATTCATGTTATGATCTGCATTAAAAGTCATCTGTGGTTAAAAATGTAGGTCTCTCTCTCACTGTGTGTCTCTCTCTCTCCCTCTCTATGTGTGTGTTGTGTGGTGTGGTACTATTTCAGCTCTAGAAACTTCTGGAGGCCTCCTATAGCACAAGGAAGGCAGTAGACCATTCACAAAGAAGGCCTCTAGAAACTTCTAGAGGCCTCCTATAGCACTAGAAAGGCAATAGACCATTCACAAGCATGTGTAAATAAGACAAGGTCAGCAACAGTTACCAAAGACTGATAATGTAAGTAAAAGTTTCACGTTCCCTCAAAGCATCCCTCAATGACTCTCGAGGCTGGCATGAGATGCATGAGGAATTTAGAGACCTCCTGATGCCTGGAGCATGAATACATATTGATATCCAATTTGTAATTCTCAGAGAACTTGCTACTAGAGATGTCACAGAGCCAACAGAAGGGCAGAAAAAGGCACAAGCATTTTGGAAGTATCTGTGACTTTAAAGTATTTTTAAATTCAAAATAAATTCATTGAAAGGCTATAGTAAAATAATTTTGTACATCTTCAGCTTTTTATTACTTTAAATATTTTATCACTATTTGATAAGAATTAAAAGATTACTGGATTAAGATTTGTTAATATTTCAAAAATGATACACAATTGTGTTGTCAAAGCTGCCTAGGTATTTTGCACATCTCCAATTGATCCGAGGCTGCGTGGTTTGGGTAGGCAAGGTCTTCACCGACTTATCCTAAGTGTTCTACTTTAAAATGAATAGAATAAAGTTCATTTATTTGCTGAGGAAAATTAAATGCCAACAACAGTTCTGCCATAAAATGTGGTAGATAAAATGACCCCACCACTTGGGATCAGGAATCTGGCATAAGTATACAGAAGCCAATGAATCCTAGTGCATGGTGTGATGACCTCTATGGTAGAAATGCACAGAGAACTATGGGAACATTGAAAAGGTCTGATCTAACTCGGTGAGCAATGACCTCTACTCTGGAAAGGCATACAGAACTATGGGGCCATTGAGAAGGCCTAGTCTAACCTAGTAAACAATTATCTCTACTGTAGAAAAGCTTGGGGAACACTGGGGTCATTGAGAATGTCTAGTCTATCCTGGTGAACGATGATCTCTACTGTGGACAGGCATGGGGAACTGCGTGCTGTGGTGATCTCTATTGTAGAAAGGCATGGGAATTATGGGGCCATTGAGAAGGCCTAGTCTATCCTGGTGAATAATCAACTTGAACTAACTCACCCAGTAAAGACGATGATGATAGAAGCACTGTGGCCTTGAGTTTCAAATCCACCTGCTCCATACTTGGATAAGTCACACAGCTCTCTATCCTCTCTCTTATTAGAAGACTTGGAGTTTCAGAATGATTGTAAAATGTATGTGTTGGCATATTTGGTTGGTACAATAAATAACCAGACCAGCTCAAGAACAACAGATATAATTTAATAATTGAAAAAGGGGGGAACTCATGCTACAAGAGTGGGAGGTCCGAAATTCAAAATGGTCCTGCGAGCACCTCACAGAGAGAGCATGTACCTACCTACCCCGGTTTTTCTACCTGGGCTCCAGGCGGCCACACCCTAACCAGATGTGATTGGTTGAGCTTCCCCATCAGTAAAATATGTTTGTGGGCACTGGCTACAATAGTGTCCTCTCTCTCCATTGCTCTTTGGGTGACAAACATTTTCTCATTGCCTAACAAAGCTCTTGATTCACTATTTGTCACTTCATAAATACTTCACAATGTATTTATTGTCTGAGGTAGGAAAACACATCATCAGTTACACAGCCAAACCTATAAAATCTAAAACTGTACAGCATTAGCGATCACACATCCTAGCAGGCTTTATAAAGTGAGATATATTCTCTATAAGTTCTCAGGGGCTCTGGGTAATGCCATGGATAACTTTTCACTTCAAAGGCAGGACCAGATTTACTGAACAGGGAAGGGAGTAGATATAGGGGCATCATGAGTGACATTTGGAGTGGCATGGTGATGAATTTGGAAAGAGCATGAGAGTCCACAGGGCTGACATTGTGGACAGGTAGTGGGTGTGGAGCCTGGAGGACCTGAAGAAAATCACTTTAACCCCATGCACTCAGAAATACACAGCTACTTTGAAGATGGCCCTAATGTGCTCATTATAGAAGCTCTAGGCGTTCAGAATGCATTTAAGTTCATCAATCAATTTTTTTTTTGGTTTTTCGAGACAGGGTTTCTCTGTAGCTTTGGAGCCTGTCCTGGAACTAGCTCTTGTAGACCAGGCTGACCTCGAACTCAAAGAGATCCACCTGTGTCTGCCTCCAGAGTGCTGGGATTAAAGGCATGCACCACCACCGGGCTCATCAATCAATTTTAAATGAACTAAATCTCTGAGAAAAATCATTGTAAAATGATGATTTATATCTAAACATTTTTCTAAGTTATCCTCATTTTCTTTGTTTTATTGACTATCCCAGCAACTCTACCAAGTAAGGTAGAATTTTGTGTGTTTCGTGGAGGAGAAAGTATGTTTGGGAGGTTAAGTGGCATAGTCAGGGTCATGCAGCTAATTAACAGCAGATCCCAGATTTAAAAGATTCTAAATTTTGAACCCTCATCATTAAAATTAGAATGGATCAAATGCTATTCACAGTGTCTCAGATTTCCATACATATGGACTAACTCTTCATTACATATCCTTGGGAAAATGAATAGAAATTTCTATTGAAGGTTTTTGTTATTGATTTATTGTTGTTATTTGCTTTTGAGTTAAAAAAAACATATGTGTGTTTGCAAAGCCGCATCTAGAAGAGTTAGGTCAATGACACTGGACTCACACTATATTGTTCAAATATCATAAGATTCAAACAGTAATATGTGTTAATTAGCTTACATGTAATAAATCATTTTGCTGTAAAACTAATGCCTTGCTGTATTTAAGGAGAAATGTTTTTGAAAGACCCCCTGAGGGTATCTTCCTTCTGGGGAGACCCTTCCCAAGGAACAGCGAGACCTCTTTGTTCGGATGCAAACAGCAAGAGGTTTATTCAGATACACAGGTACCTGGGGCGACAAAGTCTTTCGGAG
>LOEQ01001138.1:82615-106489 GCA_001685075.1 Bramus lutescens | reverse complement strand
CTGTGGGGTACCGGGCAGGACAGAAACCCCAACAAGCAGGCCCCTCATGTTACAATGCCATGTGTTAAACATTGACATCCTGGTGCCTAAGCCTCAGCATGAATAATATGATTCCATTCACAGCACCACAGTACCTGGAAGCATGGTAATGTGGGAAGTAGGAGACCTGTTTTGAGGGGAGACGGTACCTATGGAGATGGAAGGCTGGTCCTACTGAATCCTGTCCTTCATCCTTCAGGTATCTTTGCTATAGACTGAGAGTCTGACTCCAGATTTCGAAGGAACCAAATGACATTGTCTAGAAAGAAGAATAAACAGTCTACCTTCTAATTGAATTGAGTTTGACTAGCTCTGTACTAGATATTTGAGAATTAGTGCTACAAAAATGCAATCCATGAGATCACATATACTTTCACATCAAATGCATCTCTGAGTGAGTACACTAACTTATTAGGATTGGTTCCTTTTTGCCTTAAAGATGGTAATTAACACAATTTTTAGTGGTATGTTTCATTCTCCAGATACTTTGAGGTTGGATCTACTCAACGGAATTCCTTTTCTGTCTCTCTGTCTCTCTGTCTCTCTCTCTTTCCTTATCTCTGTCTCTGTTTCTCTTGGTCTCTCTCTGTCTCTCTGTCTCTCATGTGTGTGTGTGTTTATGCATGTACTATGCTTTACATATAAACTAATCACAAAGGGTCATGTGTTGAAGAGTGTTTCCCAGCTTTAAATGTTATTAAACAGTGTGTTTGGATTGTGAATATGCCAACCTGGTCAATAGGTTAATCCATCAATAGGTTAATTGTAGGTCAGTGAGGAGTTATCTTTAAAAGTGATATTTTGCCCCATCCCCTTCTTCTTGTTTCCTGGCTACTGTGAGAAGAGCAGACTTCCCTGCTGCTCCCATACTTTCTCCCTTACCCCAGGCCCTGGCAATAGAGCCTTTGACTAACCATGGACTTAAACCATAAATCAAAACATAAATTCAGTGGGCCCCATGCAACTGCATCACAGGTATGACTTATGACCATACATGACCTAAAAATATCCCTGATGAATAACTCTCATGTTACCAAAAGGCACCCTGAAAGCTTCATATTGGAGAAGCAACCAGAAATCCTATCCAGCTATGGTGCCTGTGAACCACACATCAACCACCAGCATAATAGCCCTAAGGGTAAACTAGTGGTGCATACCTTAGCAGTAACCAACAGCTCTCTAACTGGACTTAAGGCACATGCAACAAAAGGGAAATCCTTCCTGGTACTGGACACTTAGCCAACCCAGGGCTAGTGAAGTCGTGGATCTTGGAGAAGAATGTACAACCACTGCTTTAGTAAACCCACATAATCCCTAACTACATTCTAAATACCTAAATACACGCCTAAATATCTGTTCTTATATATACACTTATATACAGATAAGTGTAATTTTCATACCTCATCAAGGAAACTACTCTTTCTCACCAGATGGAAACCATTACAGAAAACTCACAACTAATGTAAATGAAGAGTTGTGGAACCCAATCCTACCTGACACTTCTGCAACACAACTCCTGCCCCCAAGGCTTGGGGATCATTGAGGAAGAGGGGATGAAAAGACTGCAAAAGCCAGAGGATCAGGGAGTTTTCTGTGACATTGTCTCCTAGAAGTTTAGAACTCTAGCCATAAAGTCTCACCAGCGTGGCTGCATGAGCATGACATGCACAACAATGGCACTAACAGACATCTTAACCGTGAGGTCACAAGGCTTCAGCCTACATAGAGAACTACAAGCCAATGAGGAATGCCGGGAGTGGCTGAGGCAGTTTTCCCCAGGGAAGAGCACACCAATTGCTTATCCATTACCACATGGCCAACCTTGAAAACATTCATACAAGTAACGTTATACAGACTAAGAAGGTTTTCTTTATTTATTGAGGAATACACACACAGAGACAGAGAGACATAACACAGCAGTATGTAACAGCAACAAAAAAAGGTAAAAGTGGCTGTGAACTTGAAAGGGAGAAAAAGGAGGGGAGTTAGATAGTTGGAGGGGAGAAATGGTGTGCGATATTGAAATCTCAAAAAAAATTAACTAAAAAGAAAAGAAAGATGACAGCAGTCTCAACTCTGTGGGTGTCAGCCCCTTTGGTAAGCCTCTATCCAAAAGTATTCACATCATGACTCATAATGGTAGCAAAATCACAGTTATGAAGCAGTCTGCTTGGGGGTGAGCACTACATAAGGAATTGTATTAAAGGGTCTCAGCATTAGGAAGATGAGAACCACTGATCTATGGCCACAAAATGAGCATTTTCCTCACAATTTTTAGGTGTTGAAATTTTTCTTCAGAGCAAACATGCCCAATGCAGTGTTCAAAATGTCTGACATTAGTTTAATTCAGGATTTGTAGGCTACTCCTGGCCAAAACATTTGAGTCAGGTGCTGATGAAAACAGCTGTAGCCTGTGCTTCTTCCCTTTGCCATAGATAGATGAGAGCAGCAGTGGATGATTGACAGCCACCGACACACTGTGAGGAATTCTGACTCCATGTAAGGCAGACGGAGACGCTTTTCTGATTTCAGATTTACAGGAATATTACAGGCTTTCTGTTAGAACTGAAGTTTGCCAAATCTTACTTTTAAAATATTTTATCAAGGTATTTTTTAAAGTCCATTAAAACCAAATTCCATTTTAAAATAAATTTTGATCCTTCAGCCAATTGATTTTTTTGTGCAGTATAGCACACTGCCCTAATTTAAATTATAGAAATGTGAAATTACTGAATGAAATGTGATGGATTTAGAAGTGATTGAAGAGTTATCCAAACAAAATTCATAAATCTGCACCAATATATAAAATGATTTGTAAACATGTATAGCATACTTTTAATTTTAATCTTGTCCTTTCCAGCATAAATAATATAACTGCAGTAAGCTCAAAGTTACAGATGTTAAAGTTCAAAGAGGTCACTGAAGATGGCTCAGCTGCATGGGTATTTTCCTCCAAGGCTTGAAGACTCAGCTACTGAGCATTGCTCATCTTCTCACCACCTGTGTGCTGAGACATGCATATGACAGCATGTACATATTTGACCACACAAAATAAAAAATAAAGTAATACAATTTAAAAGAAATTTAAAGGTATGGGTAATTATGTTAGCTTGTGTAATTCTATATCAAAGCTTATAATATGTATTTTAAAAGAAATATACTATGAATTTTGGCCTTTTTACACACACATACACACATAGGTTGTAGGAGTAGAATATTAAAATATTTTTTAAAAAAATAGTCAGTCACTATCCTTTGTAAATTTGCTATATCAGCAAGAAGCTAAGAAAACCAAGAAGGAAAATTACAAGAAAAAAAAAAAAGCAATGAGAAAGGGAAAGGTCCAGGACTGTGGAGAAAATTAAAGGAACAATTTAAATATTGTAATAAAATTATGCAAATATGTTTGTAAACACAGATATAAAAATTCTCAGAAGTCAGCACCATGCTGAGTGGGGAAGCCTTAGAATTCTCCACATGCTTCTTTGCGGCAAGAACAAGATAAAGATTCCTGTCAGTTCAAGTCGGCCCCACATAACAGAAACAATGCAGCTAGTTTAAGTGAAAAGGAGCATATGGACAAACGGATGATGAAATGTTTGGAGCGCTTTGTAGAGCTGGCTTTGGCATAGCCTTGGTGTCTCGGGGAGCACTAAGGCAGACATGGCTGGCTGAGAGAGCTCTGGCCGGCTCTCCAACTGTTCATCAGGGGAACGGGCCCCAGCTGCGCCATCATAGGCAGGACAGATGGCAGCACTGTGGCTCCCCTGCCACCGCCTCTCAACAGCTGCAGTAGCTGAGCATTGAAGCTGCAGCCAACACCTGTAGGTTGAAATCATGGCTAAAACAGATTTTGCATTAAAAAGAAATGAAAGTTCAACGGATTAGGACAGAGATTTAGAATTCAACTAAACACACACATAATAATTTAAGGGGCAGTGCAGGCAGCATTTCCTAACAGTTAGGAAAAAGACAAATTGCTCAATAAATGGTTGGACAATTAGCTTACGTCTAGGGAAAAATCTAGCTGGATCCTAACCTATGTCTTTATACCAAAGGAATGAACAGGTGGCGCAAATGTACAAAGGAATAAAGGAAGTAAAGGATGCAGGAGGGAAGTTGATAAATGAAGTAGCTGATAAACTCAAAGGGGGCTCAACGTCAGTGTCACTTGAGAAAAGCCAGTTCAAAGATGTACAGGTTTTCAAAATATGGAACCTGTGAGCCAAGAGAGCTGTCTGCTGGGATGGTGGCTTGGCAGTGCACTCTGTTGTTCTGGAAAGTTCGGCTAGTGTCACTCCAGTCGGGTTCCCCGTGGCACCTGGGGAGTCAATTCCTCCTTCCAGATAGTCACCAGAAATCAGACACCTTCTCTTCTGAAAAATATAGCAGGGCTCAATGAAGAAACAGCTCACTGTTCCTTGACCAAACCATGCAGCCATTTAGCAACATACATTTAAAAAGTTATTCTCTGAAAGAATACTTAGTACTTCTCTTTGCAAAGGGCTTCAGGGCTCAGGTTTGCAGAGGAGGAGAATCAATTTTATGCTAGAAGCATCTATGTCCCTATGGGCATGTTTCAGTTTCTGACCATGTGGACACGGCCATATTTTAGAAGCATGGCTTCTGGAACAGAATGGATGTTGGGTTTGCTCTGCCCTGAGGTGGCTAGCCTGGGACAGTGCAGAAGTTTCCCCATCAGCTCGGATATGCTGGTCAGGATAAAAACGAAAACCAGACAGAGTTTGACCCCATTGGAAGTCATGCTGGATAACAGGGAGGGCAGCCCTGGGCTGGGTGTGGCTGGAGTGGGGTTCATAATTGTCTTCATGGAGAGTCTGTGGAAGGCATATTGACTGCTGAGGGGCTCTGGCTGCATGGGGGTGCACTGTAAAAGGAATTGCTGAAGGAACACAAAGTCTACCTCATGCTGTGGAGACAGACAGTGAGCTCTCATATCCTGGAAGCTGGTCCAAACCAAGTGTGTTTGGACAAAGAAGGAAAAGAAAAGGCTAGAGAAAGAAACTCACAACCGTATGGGTTCTTCCAACCCTTGCTGTACGTGTGTAAGCTGGAGTTCCCAGCTATTTTGAGTCACAAAATGAAGAATTCACTATAATCAAGCAACCTTAAATTGTGCTGTAAAACTATAAATTAGCCAACAGGTTTCTCCTAAGTGAATCTTAAGGTGGATGCCAGCATGTTTTAGTCATGTCTAAGGACCTGTGTGACTGTTTTTATTGCTTTTGTATTTGGCTCTGGAACTTTGAAGAATATCTAAAGATTTTCTTCTTGAACGTCAGATTCCTGCTGATGAACTTAAGGCAGATGTGCACATCAGCAAGAGCAAGTGTTACTTTGGGGCAAAGGTGACAGGATAATGTCAGTCTGAACTTTCCTTCATGGATCAGAGAGTCCAAAAGATGAATGGTTCACACGCCTGGGAGGCTCTCTGACCTCACTTGCAAGTAAATTAGTGATCTAATCTAAATTATACCAACATAGACCATACATCAAGGCCAGCACATAGATTCCCAAACCAGGCAAACTGTTCCAGCGTGAAGGAGGAACTGAGGATAAGAAAGTAGAAATGAGGGTTAGTTTGCTTTTCTTTCTTCTTTTTCTTAAGAAAATCCCTAGCGATGAGACAATAGAGGATAATTGCTGGTCGGTTATCTAAATGATTATTGTTTCATTAGGAAACAATAAAAGGACATTTTTCTCTTGTTTTGTAATAACCGAAGAAACAAACTACCTTAGAAATTTAGATCAAAATATTTGACTGTAGGTTTATTCACTACAGAAATAAACATTTCCCTAAAACTTACTGACTACTGATTGTCCCTAAAAGGACACCCTTCAGTGCATTACACTTAACCTGAAAGTATTTGCATCAAAATTTAAAATTAAGCAACCTAGTCACTAAAAGATAAATATCACAGGCTCCCACATGATAGCTAGCTTTCCATGACTGTGGCAGAGGAAGAAAAACTGACTTTAACTCAGTTTGAAGTTTTGCTCTGATTGGTTGACCCTGTTTTTCATTGTAACACAGTCCATCATGGCAGAAGCATGTGACAGACAAGGCCTGTTCAGTTCATACTGACTTGGATGCAAAAAGATTGGTGAGAAGGTGCCAGGGTCCCATCATCCCCTTCAAGGGCAGACCCCAGTTATCTAACTTCCTTTCACGAAGCCCCTCCTCCTAAGGGTTACATCTTCTAGCACCAAGCCAAAGACCACACTTTTAACACTAAGGCTCTCTTAGGGTTTCTGTCATTGTGCTTAGACCAAAAGCAATTTGGGGAGAAAGGGGGTTGTTTCACTTTTATTTCCTAATCCCTGTTCATCTTTGGAGGGAGTCAAGACAGGGACTCAAGTAGGACAGGAACCTGGAGGTAGGAACTGTTATAGAGCCATGGATGGGTGCTGCTTACATGCTTACACCTCACGGCTTGCTCAGCCTGCTTTCTTATAGAATCCAGGACGACCAGCCCACGGATGGTACCACTCCCAATAATTTGGGCCCTCCCACATCAGTCACTAATTATTAAAATGCCCTAAAGCCAGATCTAATGGAGCCATTTTTATCAATTGAGGTTTTGTCCTTTCAGATGACTCTAGTTTGTGTCGAGTTGAAGTAATAAGAACTAGCCAGGACATAGGACTTTCGGGAACATTCAAGATCTGCAACACTTCTCTTGTACACTCTTAGATGTTAAATTCCTCCAGAAGGAACAATGAATGGCAGTGGCCAAGAGCTGAGGGAGGGTTGAGTAGGGGAGCTGTTGCTGAACGTGAATTTAGGACCCCCAGAGAGTCTCTGAGCTGAATGATGACGAGACAGAACAAACTGCAGGGGTGTGTAACACAGTTGAACTTTACACTTTAAAATGATTGTGGTCATCAATTTTATATGCATATTTATTATAACTTAAAATAAATTGAAGTCAATAAATTATGTCTAGAGAAAATGAGAATTTTATAGTGAGTAGACTTTACAGTTGATGGTCCATGATTCTAGTTAGCACTGAAGCGGACACTGAAACTGGGGCTGTGTCCGAGCATAAGACAACAGCAGTTCCGGTGGCCATCAGAAGCTTATACTAGTCATTGCCTATCCTGTCCAAAGACTGGCACCAAGGTCATAGACAGTTCATATAAAAGTGGTTTTCTGCTCATCACAGGGAAGAATGCAGAGAGAAACGAACTTGCATTAAAAATCACAACCATAGTCCCAGGGAAACACAGATAACTTGCTAACATAACCTGAGACATGTAAGATATGATGCTACGTAAATGAAATGCTTCCTACTTTACATATGTTCTTTGATGAGAGAAGCATCTTTATTATAGCCTCAAAAGAAAACTAATTAGGAATGTGGTTTTTAACAAAGTTGAGACTGGGTAGACATCCTAGGCTGCTTCACAGCTCTGTCACCTATGTGCACAACACACTCAGTGGTCCTTATGCTATGCACCCAATGAGAACAGCTAACTATGTCTTTGTTATAATATGGTAGCAGTCCACGGAGGTGGATGTGCAAGACTCATATGAGCATATGCAAAGTGTAAATAAGAAGACTTAGGGTGGATAGAAGGAGGCTTCAAAGGACTCTAAATGGAACCAAAAGAATAGAGAGAGTGATGTAAGTGTGTAAGTCTGAATATGTCTGTCAGCACCCTGCTAGAGAGAAGACTCAACGACCAGTCAGTGCCACCATTCAACCACATAATGACACCTCTTTTTCCTCTGCTCTCACAGCCATTGCTATGTGGATGTGAAAACACCAGCCCTCTGACCCTATTTCCTCCACTGAGCTCGCTTGAAATTGCAGGATCTTTCCGTCCGCTCCTAGGACACTGAGGTGTCCTTTTATATTGTTTGTCCTCTCAGGAATGTGTCTTGACAGGGAAGGCTACATTGCCTCATGAAATGATAGAACAGGAATTTTAACTGACTTGGCACTGGGGCACAACGTGGAATTTTCAGACACAGAATGTGAATTTGGGGCTCAGTCAAGGCTCAGAGGCTGACCAAGGAGAGAACTGGGTTGGTGGAATGGTAGTGGGAAATAAAAGTAGTCGGTGCTGATGGACATGCTGTTTCAAGGACAGCTGTCTGGGCAGAGAGCTGGAATGTCTGGAGGGAACCTGAGGAAACGGGATTGACTTTAACCTTCTGATTCTTTCTCAAGTTCCCATCTCTTCAGTAAACAACCCCCAGGCTTGTGTGTTTCTCAGGGTTCATCAGAAAGAGAAGCACATGGTGTCAGTCTGACGTGAATTCAGCTACTTACTGGAGCACTCACTGAGAAGCTGAGGAGAACTGAGCAGGGCATTTGCCTGAGATGGATTCTCGTGTCCTCATTTTATGCAATAGATAAAATACATATGCATAATACTGCTGTAACGGTTAAGTAAGATAAACTCACATGGAACACACAATAGATCCCAAATGACTTACATTTTTTATTACCATAATTACTGGTGCAATTATTACAACAATACTGAGGGACCAAAGATATAATAAACTGGTTGAGAAATCCATAGAGATTAGTATGAAGAGAGAGTTATTGTTCTTCATTTATACAGTAAACAGATCATGAATATTTTACTTTCTGGTTGCTATTATGTTATATGTGTCAAGATTTATTAGTTCTATATTTTGTGTGTGTGTTTACGTGTGGTATGTGTGTATGTGTTTGTATCTGTGTATGTATATATATGCATAATATGCATATGTATGTGTGGTGTGTGTATCTGTGTGTATATATACATATGTGTGTGGTGTTTGTGTATCTATGTCTATATATGTATGTGTGTATGTGTTGTGTGTATCTGTGTGTGTGTGTCTGTATGAGAGACTAAGCCTTGATGCTATTGCTATTTTGTGTTATAACTTTTATGGTTCTTCCGATAAAGTTATAATTTGGGACGATGGGGTACACTAAACTCCCTAACATTATTTCACTTCTATGGAAACAGAATAGTCTAGCTACATGAGAGCTTTGATAGATCATCTAGTGAAGTTTCCTATTTTAATAAATGAAACAACTGAGATCTGTGAAACTGACTTTTAAAATATTATATTATTCCCCTAAAGTTCTATTGATTTAATTAAAAAATAAAACCATCTAATTTGTTTAATTTGGTTAGCCTTAAATGAGTTAGCTTAAATAATTTCAACTAATGTTCTTGCTGGAAAATGCCCCTATTATTTGATTTCTCTGCTCTCTTTTTGTTTTCTTGGAATGATTATTTTGAGCAAAATGCCTGGGAATATATGTAGTTTTAAATGACATGCCAACTTTGTAATGTACACCACTTAAATATTCCACAAAAATGGATCTAAATTTATTTGCCCACACCACTTCCCATCCTCCATCCCGATGCCTCATTCACGTTAGCCATTACAGAACAGCCACCGGTGGTCCTCCTTCATCCAGCTTCGAAATACATACTGAAGTTGCTGTAGCCTTTTCCTCCAGAAGATTCAGACAACAATGCTGCACACAGGTACAATCAAGAGGCACGCCCATCCTCGCTGTCCCGCTTTCTTCCTTTTACCTGCAGTACATCTGCTTGGGGAGTCTGTTTGTCCTCCAGACTCTTGTGTGTGGCAGTAACACTAGTCTCAGGCGGTAACACATGCTTTGCCCCTTGATTCCCACACTGTTTCAGTTCGCCATATGTTGCCAGGCTGTTCCTTGTTGTGTCAAATGCAGCCTGACTAATTCCCTTCAGAACACAATTTGAATCGGCGGAGTGATTTCAGAGCTGAGCGCCTACTCTGTAGTTGACAATCGATGCAGATTTAAACTGATGGATTTTCTAGCACGGGGGAAAAGATGCCATAGGCCAAAATCTAAGTAAAATCATCAGCTCAATGGAGTGGCATAATGGTTGCTCCTTTGCAAATGGCAGTAAGGGTATCATTGAGAACAATGCCCCTCTAAGGGATGCTATGTTAAAAGAGATAATATCCTGGACCAATGAATTACTTTGGCTTGCTTTTTTTTTTCTAATAGGTGCTTTTTGTCATTTGTTTAAATTTATTGGTAATCTTCATAATTTTTTTTACCTGCCATTATATACATCTACACACATCTACACAAGAGGGGGTGGGAAGAGGACAAATTAGTTAAAAGGGACCTATTTCTGGAGTCTAATCTTCCAATACAGTCTGTCCTGTCTATTTTGTAGCCTTTGATTCCCTACCAAATAGTCTTGTAGTTTGTAATTTCCCCACAGATTAAAATAAATCTGAAAAGACTTAAAATACAGAAGCTATGCATTTTAAACTCCTCAGTTAGCCCACAGTTTTAAAGTATGTGCGTGATTTGTATGTAGGAAATATTCTCATATTATCAAACCAAATCCTTCCTCGCAAAAGAGATCTGTGGTGAGGTGATCACCATGATGACCAATTAATCTGCTTCTGCCAACATTGTTCCTCCCAGAGGAATTAAAGTGACAACAATCTCAGCCAATCTGTTCCTCCTGTTCCAGAAAATTCACAGCCTGTGATAGAATGATGAATGTCTGAGGTATGTTCCCACAAATACTCTAGCATTTAATGGTCCTTAAAGTTGAAATATTACAGAGTTCTCTGTATGAGTGAGTCTCATCTTCAAAAATTAGCCCGTAGTTTCAAAGTATGTGTGTGATTTGTGTGTGGGAAATATTCTCATATTATCAAACTAAATTCTTCCTCACAAAGGAGATCTGTGGCGAGATGATCACCATGGTGTCCAATTAATCTGCTCATACCGACATTGTTCGTCCCAAAAGAATTAAAGTGGTAACAATCTCAGCCAATCTGTTCCTCCCTCTTGGGAAATAGTATTTGGCTTTATAAAAGTGGTGATTTTCTTGTAACAGTTAGCAATCAGAGGATCAAAGGTGAAGGATCAAAGAGTTTCAAAGGTATTTATTTACCTTGCTTATTTGTGTACGTGTCTGTTTATGTGTGCACTTGTGTCTGTGTGAGTATATGCACGCCTGTGTATGCAAATGCTGGTACCAGGGCTGGAAGACTGACAGGTGTTTGTGTGACACCTGACTTAGGAGGATTCTGGAATCCAAACTCTGGTTCTCGTAACTGAGCAGCAAGTGTGCTCTTCTGCCCCACGGACAAAAAGAAAGATCTTAGAGAAGTAGCCAGAAACACCTAACTGTCCTCTATCATCAGAAGTTTTCTTTACTTAGTTTTTCAAATTGTTTTCAATTGAGCTGTCCGAAAGTAAAATAAGTTGAGCTACACATCATAATTTAGGGATATAAAAAATTGTATCCTAGTCCCCTTGTAGAACAATCAAAGCGTCTATAAAAGTAGAAACCAGTATCCTATAACAGACTATTCCCTGAGGAGACAACACACGCACACACACACACACACACACACCCCACAAACCACATCTATTCACCCCAGAAAGGGAACCCACAACAGAGCAGAGTAATGATTGCACTGAAATCCAGCTCTGCGATCCAGTGACATTTTATAGGGTTTTCTAACGGGAGTGTGAGTGAGGGTTTCCTTGCAAAGAGTAGGGATGACTCTAAACCACCTGCATCTCTGAAAAGCCCACTCTAGCCTGGGTGATGGATGAGTGACTTGTTTACTCCTTTTGTGCTACTGAGGAGAGGCCCTCAGTAAATTTCCAAGTTTCTGTTCTGCCAGATGTGAGCACTTTTGTTACTTCCCAGACTCAGATCATATGAGCTCGTGAGGGCTCTTTCCCTCATTCTGGAGGGAAAGCTACAACTTCAAGATACAGAATGAAAATCGAATGCTTCAACTCCAAGAAAGCCACCACCTAACAGCAGTGCTTGACAAGGAATAGCAACTGCCAAGTTTTAGTAAGTTCTCAGTATTAATGAACAATAGTTTTAATCACCGTGGTCTTAGAGACATGCGTTTAAGTACATTTGGGGGGTATTTTATGTATTTATATTCCTTACATGTTTTTTGTTTTTTTTTTAAAGACTTAATTGTGGAACAAGTTACTTTTCAAGAAAGGGGAGGATATGCTTTGCTTGGGTTTTCTGTTTGTGCACTACAGAAAGAAGACATTGGTGATCAAGCTGTCTGGTAGTAAGCAGGAGTACAGTGGTGAAACCCATCATGTGTAGAAGCTTGGAGGCCAAGGATTGAGCCACACAGCTTACTCCCCACCAGGGTTTGCCTTTTCTGTGGTACCTTTGGGGCTTTCCCTGTCCTTAAAGATGTTGTCCTTGTTAGAAGCGTGCTTCCTTTATGACTTTACCCATAACTCCAGGCATAACATCCTATGGCATTGAGATCACTCAACTTCTTTGGTTAAATGTTTTTCTCAATCCCACTGTGTACTAAAGCTATTTTACTATCAATGGAGAGTAAAATTTTATCAAGAGCCAGTGCTTGAATCAATAAAATTGCGTTTTTGCCTTTCTGAGTCATTGAAGATTGATATAATTGGTGTTATTTTTGTTTTAGATTATGAAGTGTGTGCATCAGATGTTTCTAAATGTATGCCTAATTTTTATGTGTCTGATTTCTAATAACCCAGTTTTTACTAATTCTCTTGGGCATCTGTTATCCCAACTGTTTTTCTTAAACAAATAGTCAGTCAACTTCTTCATTATACCCACATACTCAAGAAAGCCACCAACCCATTTAGTAAAATATGAACGAGGTAATTACTTTTAGTAGGTATAGAAGCTGAGTCTAGCTTACTGTGTATTACAACAGGTTCATAATGTAGAGCTCAGGCTGTCTTAGTGTGTGTTGACAAAGGCAGGCACAGTTGTTCATTTCTGAGTGTGCTTGCCCCGTCGCTGCTTTTAACATGGCTACTGACATTCTTGCTATTATCCACTTATGAGTGAGTACATACCATGCTCGTCTTTCCAGGTCTGGGTTACCTTACTTAGGATTTTTCCCCCCTAGTTCCATCCATTTGCCTGCAATTTTCAAGATGTCATTATTTTTTGCCACTGAGTAGTACTCCATTGTGTAAACTAAAACTGGTTCATCTCTGGGCTCAGCCTGTCTTCAGCGTGACTTGCTTTATGTTGTTAGTCATTCAAGTCTACAAATAAGTTCTGATCCTGACACAAAAATCTAATTTGAGTTGAGCAGGGGCATTTTAATTACATTTTACTTGAGGATTTTTAATAAAAATAATTCAGAAGTGGGAACCAACACTACTGTATTTGTCAAAAGGCAAGTGAGCTCTAACAATTAGACTACAGCTGGAAGTGGTTCTGATAACTCATGCTGAGTGATCTCTGGGAAGTGAATCTATTCTTGAGCAGAAGTACCCACTCTTCACACCGCTTGGCACCGGGAGATATATGGCCGTGGCATAAAAGAGCTGAAATTGCGTTTCCCGGCAATTGCCCTCAGCACAGTCTTCTCTGCTCTGGGGTCATATAGGAGGCCGGTGAACACATCTATCTTCTTTTCACTTATATTCACTTTTTGCCATTTTCACTTTTGTTTCTTCTTTAAGTCAGACATATCTGCATAACTAGAAGTTGTAAATGAAGTACTCTGCAGAAAGAAAGAAAGTGCTTTTGATTTGGTAAACAATTTCGGTAGTGGTAAGCTGTAGAAATAATTAGTCATAGTAGGGAGTTTTATGTCTTCTCATTTCTCTTAGAAATTCTATGCAGAATCATAGTCTCTAGGAAAGGAATTCAGTTAGAATTAATCTGATAAGCATACACATAATATATAACTTTTATTAGTATTAAAACCAATAAAGTCAGCAGACCCAAAGCAAATAGATGCGTGGTGCTGTGTTTTTATTACTGCCTAAGGCTGTGGTAACTAAACTTTCATGCATGGTATGAAAATTAAATGATGTGCAGGAATTTGAGAAACGACTTTTCAGCATCCCATTTGGATTTGGCTGTATGTTTTATTTAGAAAGCTATCCATCTTCTAGTAATTATTGCTTTAGACTTCTCAAACGTCTGTTTGATTTAAGTCATGTGGAGAGTGACTTTGTTACTTTATCTCTCTGCATTTCTTAAAATGGAAACGCTGGGTGAACGTTCAGTTCATTTTGAGCCAATACTTGTTTTCTGTTGGTGGTTTGGCAGGTACACAATGTCCTGGTGGGTCTCTGGAAATATGTGGCATTCCATAGCATCCCTAGATATGCATTTCCCTGCAGAAGGTGTGGACAGATCTTCCTGCACAATGCTAGAGGATTGGCCTGCTGCGAATCCATCTGTGTTCTAAACTGATAAATCTTCATGGAAATCATTCATCTAGAGACATTTAAAATACCTTCAATGTTGGCATGTAGAAGGAGCTACAAGGTTCATTCTGTCACCCTCAGAAATACATGGTTGATTCTTAGGGAGATGAGATTGATGATAAAGCCTGAAGGAATCCTTCCCCCCAATTAACAGAAGCACAGTGCTCTGCAACTTAGATACAGAATCAGGCGGTGTACCAATCAGGAGTGGTGGATGCAGCAGGAAGCTGAGTCAGGCTGGTACCAAAGCTAGAGAACTGGCAGGACAGGGAGCTACGTCAGACTGGTGCCCATGCTAGGGAACTGGAGGGTCAGGAAGCTGAGTCAGGCTGGTGCCCATGCTAGGGAACTGGAGGGTCAGGAAGCTGAGTCAGACTGGTGCCCATGCTAGGGAACTGGAGGGACAAGAAGCTGAGTCAGGATGTACCAAAACTAGAGAACCGGCAGGACAGGAGGCATCTTTGGCTGGGCTAGATAGATGTAAAGCCTGCAGAGCTGGCACAGGCTGGAAAGCTTCAGCATGGCTGTGGGTACTAGCTGGCTTTCTGCCATTTTCTATGCTAATTCATGGACATTTGTCTCCTATGGTAGATTTCTGTGGAGTATGTGGCATTGTGACTTACCTTTGACTGTCTTTGCTCTCGTCACAGCTCTACCTGAATGGCTATGGTCATCTTCATGAGATGGGGGCGTGAGACCACAGAGCAGCTACAGAGCCACTGTTGGCTCCGTGGAATACGTGCATAGTTTCCAACCTTGTAATCATTAAACTGAATCACACTAACTGCTTCAACCACACTTCTCTGACTCAGTGAACCTCTTTAACATGTGCACAGATGTGCCCCATTTACACCTCTTTCTACACTCCAGCATTACTTCTTCAGTTAGCAAAATCACCTCTTCTGGGAAGCCTCCCTCGGTGATCTTTGCTGTCTTTGGACCTGTCCTTCTTGCCTGCACCATGCTCCTTTGTTAATAGTCATTTGTCTTTATACATGTTGATGTCCCTCCCCATTATCCTCTGAGATGCTTAGGAGAGAAAAATGTCATAACATTTTGTATTCCTAAAGGCTTGCATCATGTCTGTGCCTTGGCTAAAGAGTAATTAGTGACAGAGTGCATAAGGGAAGGAATCACAGAGTGGTTAAGTAGGTGAAGGAAGATGCTCATCTGATCCGTAAAGCAGGACAACAGGAGAACAGTGTAGAACATTCTCAGTATACTAACATTTTAGGAAGTAGCAAGTATCTCTTTATTTAAAATACTCAGACAATGGCTGACCACTTGTGGTTTAACTGTACTCGATTCTCTCTGGCTCAACCAAGAATGGTGTTATTGCACACTGGTATAGAGCCCTTTAGGTTACCTGGTTCCGGGTGGCCAGTGATATCAGCCTTTCAAATCTGGTGTTGATGGGGAACATACCTAATAGGAACTAAGCTGGGGGGGATGGCAGGGGTGATAAAGAGTATGACGTTAAAATGCTGTCCATAAAAATATAAATATTTTGTTTTGACTAATGAGAGAAACTTGGAATTTGTATTTTGAAACCAATAAAGCAATGAGTTTAGAGAAAGAGTAACAGCAAGTGCCTCCACCCCCGGCAGTTTGTATTTCCCAGCCTGCACACAGAGTTCATTCAACAGCATCTATTTGTGCTTTATTGTACTCTGATATCTCTGTAGGTCTTATAATAACATAAATAATTATAATGCCTTGCTTTTTATATCGCACCTATCTCTGAGGAGCACGAAGTGCTGTGAGGATGTTATCTCATTACATTTCAGGACACTCTGGGGACGCAGGAGGAAGACAGGTGATATTACACCGCCTTTGAACCCGGGCTAGAGAGAGATTGCTGCAACAAAAACTAAATAAAAACAAAATTGAATAAAAGTAAGCTATATAGGAGGATATAAAGAATTAAAAAATATATTGACTCCATTAGAATGAAAGATTTAAAGAGAAAATTAAAACGCTACATAAACATTTTATAAATTTGAAAGACCAGATCATTTAAAATTATTTTTCTCATCAAGAAGATTTCTAAAAACAGAAACATATGAATATGACTGCATAGTTACACTAAAGTACAGCTGCATAAACATACTCCCATGGAAAAAATAATTGAAAAAGATTCTATGAAAAGTTGGCAAAGCACCATTTTAAAACTAAAATGTAATTTTTGACTATATATAAAAATAGGTTTGGATTTATTTTCTACCATATCCTCTTAATTACTTATGGTAGCATAGAACTAGATGAGAAAGACAGGTATATCTCATAGAAATTAAATTTGTATATGATAAAAATAGATTTACTTGGCTATGACAGGTAATTTCTCTCCAAATCTAACTATATGGCCAAATGTTTATTAAAAGTATTGGTAAAGTTTCTCTCCCCCCGCCCCCCCCGTGTGTGTATGTGTGTGTGTCTGAAATTCTATTTCAGGAAGATAAATAATACTTCTTACTAGTTGTAAAATCATTGGAAAATGGTATGCAGGCAACTGTCAGTGATAGTTTGTTACATGGTTATCTGATTTATGAAATCAGATGTCTTTTGTACTGGCTCAGAGGGGATGTGTTTCAAGTCTCTGTTGTCATGCTTTCCTGTTATCTCATGAGCACCAGTTAACCTGTCTGCTTGTGTTACTCAAGAATGGCCTATTGTAAAGATGGGAAATCTGCTTTGTCTCTCTCTGACTTTATGCTATAGAATAGTATCTAGCACATAACAACAGTAATTTTGAAGAATAATCAAACAAAATCAAATGTGTGTGTCTCCTTTTATTCTCTCCTGTATGCTTGGTGCTGTTAGAAGGACTGAGACAAATACAGAGACATTTTCATACTTTTAGGGAGTATGAATGATCTGTCCCCTGAATCTTTGAGTTATAACTACATGGCCTCAACATGCTATGAATGAGGAAGATTCTACTTGCACTGAGTGTACAGGCCTTCTTTCCTGTCATGTTTACTGAACAATATAGCATGACCACTGCTGTGTAACATTGACACTGTATTGGTTATAATAACTCATCTGGGGCTAGTTCAAGTATACCAGAGGATGTGCATGGGCTATGGAAAGACCCATACAAATTTGTTCCAGGGTTTTGATGGATTTTAGTTTCCATGAGGCCATCAAACCATGGATATCAAAAGATAGCCACAGTCTACAAAGCTTGGAAATGTTACCACTTATAGCAGTCTGTTATGACATTTTTACAATTCTTTGGTCTTGTCACCAAGAAAAACAATCAATAGATCTATATAGCAAGACCTGTGGAATAGTGGCACCTTTAAAGAGAGTGGGCATGTCTATATTAGTCGATCAAGAGGTGCCAAAGCCTATTACCATATTATGGCTTAATCAATGAACTACGCATTTCAGGAAGTGAGGACAATCATCCATTGGTTTGCTACTTGTCATGAGCATACTCTGCCAGAGACAGAAGCAAACAGGCTTCTGCATTTTCATTGCATGGAGTAGTGTCAATAATAGTTTGGCATATCATCCCACCTACCTTGGTAATCTTGTGGGGGTGAAAGTGTATTCATTATTCAAGTAGGCCATAGCAACAGCAGGTGACCAAACCAGACTGAAGGAACATTCAGAAGTTCTCTGCCTGTTCGTCCTTATTCATACACCAGGTATAAGGTGATATATTAGGGGAGGGGATTGCTATAGCAATGCCTGGTGTCCATCACTGTGGAGTCTGGGTAAGTGACATACACCCATTCCCTAGTCTGGATGTCTAATAAGTTCTACAGTCTAGTCTCCTTGATAAGATGTTAATGCACCCATATGTTACTGTACAACATCAATCAGTTTGTAGGGTAGTTCCCTTTCTACTACCACAAATAAGTCCTTGATCAGTCTGTGGTAGTGGTAGCATTCATGTATCCACACAGGAAGATAATCATCTTCTATCTTCAAAGTGATGTCGAAGCTACTTGGAAAATGGTGTCTCTTAGGACAAGGCATGCCTTTAAAAAAACCCCACTACTTTATATAATATCTTGTAACTAAGAATGTGCATAACATGGTCACAACACTTCCACACTCACAGGACCTAAGAAGGTACTTGGTTTCTGTCAGGTAAGACACTGAAACATGTTGCTTAATATTTTTATTTTCTGGATTGCTTGCTTGCTTGTTTGTTTGTTTGTTTTTTGGTTTGTGATCATTGGTGTGATGTGTCTTCCTTGGCTATCAGCTAAATCACTACCTAGGTCCCTCCAGGAGTGTCCACCATGATTTTATCACTGTCTCCTTTCTTTAGAACACCAAGCAGTCATTCATTTCATTTGTCTGACTCATATATAATTCTTTAATCTGTTGCTACCAACACTCTGAGTCCATTCTGTCATTTGGGTCCCCACTGCATCCAGAACATACACCTCTATACCAAATAATTTTCTGTGCACAGACATTGTTCTCAGAGATTTTTTTTCTGTAGATGAAACATCTCCCCATTCCAATTCCATGATCTTGGCTCACTCTTACTATGATAAAAATCACCCTCTGAAATTATTCTGCTTGTTTGTTTATACTCCTTTCAAACCATAAGTCACACAAAGGCAGAGCCTGAACCACATATGTGTAGCCATGAGTATACTGTCAGTACTTAGAAGAGAGACCGACTCAATTATTGAGCAGACAAATATCTCGCAATGAGAAGATGACAGCACAAATAAAAGACAAGTCTTTTTTTCAAAAGATGCAAAGAAAAGAGTTCCTTTTCTCAGAGAGCAAAGCATTATTTTAGAAATCATGATGGCATAAGCAAGACATCGGAATCAAAGATAACTGTGGGTATAAAAATAAATGAATACCAAAAAAGGCCAGCCTCAAAGCTTTTGCTGTCCCCATTTGTGGGCAAACATCCCCATACAGTTCAGTAGTTTCTCTGGCATCTCTTGGAAAGACAGCCAAAAGATTAAAACCAAAGAGTAAGTCAAAACATAAATTAAAGTCGTATAGAGTCAAGGCAAGCTAAGTAAGTCACTTTCCCCAGGGCCGTGTAAATGATGTCTATAAATGGGATGGGCCTAGATTGGCCCATCTGCTATGTAGTGATAGCCTCCTCTGCACCTCACTGTCCACAATTACAGAATGGGAAAAATAAAATTGCCCCGTTGAATTGCTTAATTAGTACTAGGAAATGTACATAAAGAACTGTCCTGCAGCAGCTCACTGGGTGAGAGCAGCTTTGAGGTAGTGGATCAATTATACTCCCAGCTGGAAGTGTGTTGAGGAGAGCACTTACTAATATTAGAAAATGGAAATGCATGCCTTTCATTTCAGTCACATTAGAGGGCTTCTCTTTATTTTGGAGTATAGCATTAGTAACCTATTAATCACATTATCTAATTGTTAGTGAGAGTATACTAAGTCAGACCTTATTGGAAAAAGAAAAATTTTATTAATTATGACAGAATTTTTTTTTACATTGTGTGTGATTTGGGGGTTTGGGAATACAACTTAAGATGTCTTTCCCTGACCCTTGGCTAATTAACATATCTTGCAGGTACATAAATTAAAACTGATTATTCTGCCTATGCATTAGTGCTGGCTTAGTCACTATTGCTCTGAAGGGACAGCATGACCATGGGAGCATTTAATTGGGAACTTGCTTACAGTTTCAGAGATTTAGTCCATTATCATGGTGGGGAGCATGGTGACATGTAGACAGGTGCTGGGGCAGTAGCTGAGAGCTACATCCTGATCCTTAGTGATCCTTAGGCAGGAAGAGAGAGAGAGAGAGAGAGAGAGAGAGAGAGAGAGAGAGGAGAGATTGAGTCCAGCATGGGCCTCTGAGACTTCATAGCCTACCCCTAGTGACACACTTCCTTTCCAATCCCATCAAAGAGTTCTACACCTAGGTGACTAAGTGTTAAATTGTATGAACCTATGGAGGTTATTCTTATTCAAACCATCACAGTTGCCCAAAGAGAAAATTTGAAGAATCCCCAATTTTAGCTAAGGCTAATTGAAAGACAGATGATGCTTGATTAGCTGAGGGATCAGACTTGTGTCTGTAATTCGAGTGGATTTATTATTTAAAGTAAATGCAATATTAACACTCAAGGTCTCCTTGAGTTGAGAACTAAGGTCAACAAATCACCTTTTTGCAAAACTATTTGAAACCATTCTCAGAGAAGTAATTTCTGTATAATCCATCATTTAAATGGTTTTATAATAATGTCATTTTGACAGTTTCTCTTCTAGCAAGAGGGTAGCCAATCAACTGAACCTGAGTTTGTGTAAAAAAAATAGCATACTGATCAATTTATGTAAGCAACGTGGCAGATAACTATGAAGTAAAGCATATTGTATCTGGCAGATGTGAACACTGCACATTTACCTATGGCTCACAAGTGCACTCCAGTACTTGAAAGCAAAATTTTATGTTTTGTGTTCATTTTTATCATTGTTTCCATATAGATTTTGTCATTTTTTCAGAACTGCAGGAATATCATTCTGTAAGTTATGTTATGAGATAGTAGCCAGAGGTAGCATCAAATTACTTTCTGATAATCCTTACCACCCTCCCAAAGCCCTCTGTGACTTTGGTTCCACATATGCCTCAGAATATTGGTTGCAATGTTCCTAAATATGATACACTTCATTATAAATCTGTTATGTTACTCATAGACATGAACCTTTACCTCAATAGTGGCATTTTACATATACTTTGTTATATTTAGTCACAAATCAACTGTGAGAAATGGCACATAATAATTAGTAATAGAATAAAATAATTAGTAATTTTGTATGGATGTGGTATCTCCAGACCATAACTACAACCAAGAAGAGCCAGTCTTTGAACTACAAGTCCCTTTATAACAAAACTTTATGCTTCAGATTTATAATCTCCTCAAAAGACTCCTGTGTTTTTTTTTTTAAAGAATCCTGTGTTTTAACTTTTTATCTTTAATGGGCTGTCCTGTTTGGGGCAGGTTGCATAAAATTTAAGTGGTTTTAGCTAGAGGAAGTAGCTCTTTGTGGGTGGGCCTTATAGGTTATAACTTTGCTTGAACACTTCGCTTCCTGATCTGCAAAGACATGAGGAAGGAATACTACAAGTTTCTGCCACCTTGGACCAAGCCAGTCACAACCACCATTCTACCCCTGCTATGACAGACTGTATCCCCATAAACTGTGAGCCAAACCAGCAAATTCCCCTTTAGTTTGTTCCTATCAGGTACTCTGTCAGCGTGAAGAGAAAAGAGCTAACAGAGAAAGCTGCCACCATAGTGGGGACACTGTTAAGCCCGACCATGTGACTTATCAGCCTTTGGAACCTGTTTGTAGGTATATGTGGGCACTATTGTGGGCACTTAGAGATGCATGAATGGTCAACATGGGATCTCTGGACATCCCATGGTTCCCTAGGCAACCATATCGCTACTGCTTTGGGATGCTCTCTATACCCACAGGTGGTGAGTAGTGTTTCTATTAAGAATGTGAGCTGTACAAAATTATGAGAAAGAGAGCTGTTGATAGATGGTATATTTATTGTTCATCAAAATCTTTAATTGGGATGTTGAGAGTTTTGCTGACTGTAGAAAAGATTATGAGGTTAATAATGCAAAAGCAGATGTTACAGAACAAATGAGACTAAGTGAACAGTTTATGAAACTGTTCTTCCTACTATTTACATTGTAAAATGGTGAATTTAGGTACTGCCAGAACCCAGGGACAGAGAAGGACTGAAAAAATTTGGATGTGAAAAGAAGATTTCTAGACACCTTTGTCATGCCACCATCCTGAGTAGCCCGACTGTACACTTTTGGCTGTACACTTTTGGTAGTATTCAGCATCACTGTTCTACTGAAGAACTTGAGTTACCAGGTTAGGGTTCAGTTGCCTTTTAGGAATATATATTATGGGAGGTTGCCTCTTTCCTTCAAAGAGACCCAGAGCACAGCCCTACTCCCCCAAAAAATCATTTTCAGAATTTTCTTAAAAATTAAAAAAAAAAGGTGGAAGAGAAACAAGAGGTTGAAGAAGATCTCTCAGAAGAGGAAGCAGAAAATAGAGAAATCAGAGGAAGCCAGTGCACGAGCCTGTCAGTCCCTTTTTCTGAGCAGTTGAGTCTATCACTATTGCCACAGTTGGCATCTGACTATTGCTTCCTTTGACTTCGAATATGGAATCAGTATCTGGAAGCATCCAGGATTTCAGTGCCAATGAGATTGTAAAGGCACCCCCTTTTCTGTCTCCTAGCATGCAGAGGTCATTGATAGTTACCCAGACCCTATTGTATTAAGCCTACCCAGTAAGCTCCTCATTTTATATCTAAACATACATGTTCTGTTGGTCCTGCTTCTCCAGAGAACCCTGCCTAATAAAGACTTTGGTACCAGGAATAGTGTCTAGCAACAGGAGGTCAGTGAGCAAGGGGTAAACCTTATGTGTTATACCCAGCTCTTTTTGTGGTCCTACCCAAGACCAAGGCATCCAGCTGCCACGTCTCCCAAGAAATGATGGATTGTATCCTCTTAAACTGTGAGCTCAAATGAACCATTTCTGCCAGGAGTTCACAGGGAGGAGAAAAATAAACAATGCATAAAGTAACTTCAAAGGAAAAAAATCACCTTTGAAATCCAGAACAAGAAAGACAAGATTAAATTGTTAGATTAGTATATAACATTCACACGCACGACTACATATCCACAAAGACATACATAATTATGCTTATTGATCTTCTTGACTATTTTGCTCTGCTTGAGGTCTCAGAGACATATTAATAAATGATTTACCACTTAATGATATGTGCAGCCACAACTGTAGGAGCACAAATCAACTTGCCACTAAATAAGTTTCAAGGAAACATAAAGGTTGTGCCTTTTTACCAAATTGCAAGATTTGATTTTTTTTCTCCAGGTGGTCTCTAAATTACTCCCCAGTCCATCCTGATTCTTTATTAAGTAGTACAAGAAATGGCTACCAGAGAGCCGCACTGTGATGAGGACTTGCTCAGGTTAGAAAACCGAACCGAAACATGCTACGGAATTTGTGCTCATTCTAGACACATTCCAACTTCCGACTTAAATCTGTGCTTTGGTTGTAAAAATTGTAGGATGGTCATATGGTTCGTGGAGTGCAATGCACTCCTACTCCTGAATGTTAAGCAGGCTCTAGCCAGGACTTGAAGGACTTAAGGCAGGCCTGTCAAGGACCCGACCTCCTGCCATGCCCTGCCTTTGCAATGTGTATTCCACTGGGTGTCCTCCTCATGTGCTTAAGGGAGCACAATAATGTCAAGTGAATATAATTCCACATGAGCTGCAGCCTTCCGGTTTCATTACAGTTATGAATTAACATCCATCAGGAACATGTTGTCACGGAATTTGGCTTCTAGATGGACAAGTCAGTGTTTGGATGGAAACGTAGACCTCCTGGGAGGAATCCTTTTAGTGACACTTGCAGCCTCAGACGAGCAACTCGACTGCTCTTGGGATCCCTTGCTTCCATACAAGTAAGCAAAGTTCTAACTGGCCTGGCAGTGGTGGCGCGCGCACGCCTTTAATCCCAGCACTTGGGAGGCAGAGGCAGGTGGATCTCTGTAAGT
>LOEQ01001138.1:66319-76422 GCA_001685075.1 Bramus lutescens | reverse complement strand
ATGTTTTAAAATGGAGGTTAGAAGAGTGGCTTACAGGCTGTGGTCAGACTAGTCCACCAATGGCTGTCTCCTGACAGGAAGTCTAAGAATCTAATATTTGTTCAGTCGTGAAGTTGTGTCTTAGTTAGGGTTTCTATTGCTGTAAAGAGACAACATGACCATGGCAACTCTTAGAAAGGAAAACATTTAATTGGGGCTGGCTTATAGTTTAGAGATTTAGTCCATTATCATCATGGGGGGAAGCATGGCAGCATCCAGACAAATGTGGAGCTGGAGAAGGAGCTGAGAGTTCTTACATCTTGACTCACAGGCAATAGGAAGTGGTCTGAGATACTGGGTCTGACTTGAGCATGTATGAGACCTCAAAGCCTGCCTCCACAGTGACACACTTCCTCCAACCAGAACAAACCTACTGTAACAAGGCCACACCTAATAATGTCAGTCCCTTTGGTAGCCATTTTCTTTCAAACCACCATGGGTTGGATGTCTCAGCTGGTCTTCTGTCTACATTGGAATCCTAGCAGAACCAGGCTCTGATACCAGTGAAGGAATGCCTTAGCAGAAGGATAGATGAACTTGCTGGTGAGACTGAGGGCAATTAGGCAAAAAGCATGTCCTTTTATTTAGGCTGCCACCAGATAGTGTGACCCAGACTTAAGGTGGATCTTCCCACCTCAGAGGATCCCAACTCAGGGTGGATTTTCCTACCTCAAATGATTCAGTTAAGAAAACGCCCCCAGAGGTGTGCCCAGCTGCTTGGGTTTTAGTTGATTCCAGGTGATCAAGTTGACACCTTGATCGCCTATCACATCCACTCTCTCTAACTATCTACTTTCATCTTTTCTTTGTGGCCTTTGCAAGTAGCTTAAGCTTTGTGTAATATTTCCATGGTCTCTTTCTATACCAGGATAATAAAGACAAAACAAACAGCCATTTTTCCCCAGTAACTAGTGATGCAGCATGTTCACTGTGCTGTTTCTCTAAATCCAGCCCATGCTTCTTCCAGGAAACGGAGAAGGGATCTTTGTGCCTGTTCAGCTTTCAGAATACATCATTCATCATTTTAACAAAACACTTGAGTTCTTCATAGATGCTGCGCCGAGTTCATCCGTTGAGGATGGAGCAGTTATCAAAACTGGGAAAAGTCATCTGTGCTCCCTGGAGCTTACATATCAGTGGGATGATGGGCATGGCAAATAAATAAGCAGGGCCTGCTGTATAACACGGCTTCTGAGAATTAATTCAGCCAAATGCTACTATGGCAACTTTGCCAATCAGAAGCACAGGATTGCTGGGCAAAAATCAGGCTCTCTAGTTTCTTAATAAGAAACAAAAATATCACCCAATGCCTAAGAACAATTCTTCAGGCCATCTCTGTTCACTGTCATCTGAAATCCTGTTGCTAGGACACTGGTAAGCTTAGGAAAGCTAAGGATACTTGGCAAGCTGGGATTTTTTTTTTTTACTGGAATTATGTTCTGAGAGCTATATTTTGAATTCAGTTCTGAAATATGCATGAATAGAGATTAGCTAGGAAAAATGTGTCTGTAAAGTTGACTTTGAAATCATCTTAAGCTTGATAATCTAGTGCTTTAAAAAGAAGATAAATAAATTATTAAATGGAGAATGAGTCAACAATTTATGGTAACATTTTAGAATCTGTTGTCAGTTCTAACATGACATATTGGCTGCACTCATGAATGAACTCACCTCCCTCTGATTACTGTCCATAACTCACACAAGACTGGGACCGTCAGCCTTCTGTCATACATGTGCAATAGACACACAAAGCCTCACTCCTTCCTATGGCTCTCTGTTCAGGTAATGGTTGCTTGGGAAAAGGCATCATTATCTTTAGTGCTGTAGTCCCTGATAAGTTGCCTATGCTCTGATGGATACCCACCCCCTTGAGCTTACATAAGCAACCAAGGTTAAAATTGCTGGGTCACAAAAACAGCTATTGATGTAGGAGGAGTACTTGCTAGAAAGAAAGGCTTCGGTGGGAGGAGAATGTGAGGGGGTAATGATCAAAACTCACTACGTATGTCGATAAAACTGTCAAATAGGAAGCAGAAACTTCTGTGGTTTCTAATTTAAAAGGTTATCAATTTTTCAGTAAAATCTGCTCTTTCCCTTAATTACCTCAAAAACCAATTGATGAACTGTTAACCCAGGAAATAGAACTTTTCTTTTACTCTGGCTTTAGTTTCTTGGAATAAAGTAATAACTTTTATTAGATTTTTAGGCTCAATTTCTTACCTAAAGAGAAGTGAGAACTCTTCATTTTACTACCTGGGAACTCAAAACCAAGCTTGAATTTCCTCTGAAGGACACCCAGATCTCCTCCTTGACACTGAGGCTCAACAAAGAAGCACTGAGAAATGATGACTCCAGCATGTCCCCAAACCATACTGTCTATAAGTGCCCCGAAATCCTGCCCAAATATAGTGTGTGAATACTAGGTGTCAGGGACTGATTTTCACTGCCCCGGAGAGAAGCAGACAATAGCAAGTAAGAAAATTAGATAAATGTGATAGCATTGCTTACTTATTTTATGTGGAAAATATGCTCATCTGAATGAATACTAACCATACCTCATCCAGGAAGAGATGTGAAGTTGGAGACATCCTTGTGCTATGTACAACCTCAGGAGCTGTTGAGAACTGGAACAGCTTGATACTATGTGTCTAACTCGCTCTTGTCACTGATAGAGCTCTGCAGCTGTTGCTATCTCTAATAGCAGAGAGCAATACCAAGGCCTCAGTTCATACACATTGATAGCAATTCTGTAAGAATAAAATAAATGAACATTTCATAACATGCCATTCCAGGAGGATGAGCTTGACTATCCTGGGCTTGCTAGCTGAATACGTGTTACTTGGTCATTCTCCTCATACTTTACATCTTTAGGTCGAAATATGTCATCAACAGTCATTCAGAAAGGGAGCAAGCCATGACTCATAACACCTCTATACAATGTATGTATAAATCTGGCCATGTGTTCATGGTGCTATGACAGTCCCAGTGTTTGCTATCAATCATTTATCTGTTCTTGCCCCACTCACTGGCATCTTGTTAGAAGACAACAATCCCCAGGGAAGTTGTTTATGGAGAAAGAGTTACAGCTGGTCTTGTTCACTTTAGGGCGAGATGACTCTATTTATACCCACCCAAAGAGGCAAGGTAGGTGCAAGCCCCCATGCACTGGTTCCTAGTGGGAATTAGCTGATGATTATGGCTAATTCTCAGGCAAGGCACACAGAACTGGTTAAAAATGCCAGCACTGAAATAAAACTAAGACCATGCTGCTTTTCTGTCATTAGAAAAAGTCCAAATGAACAGGAAGCATGCATTCTTTGGAGCTACAATGTCTAAGCTCTGCTGCAAAGCTTTGCTGCATGGCTCCTGGGCCACTTGGATCACTAGGGATTCAACATCCTGGAGTCAAGCTCTCTCATTCACATGTGTGCGTGCGCGCACACACCCCTCAATTATTTCTGGAAGTCACCACAGGGAGACTCCTGTTGTAAGAGAAACCAGAAAGCACTTGTTTTCACATCTTCCTGAAGAGGCCACTGTTAGCATACCTCTGGGAGAGGTGCCCCTCCTTACTCCCTTTCTGAGTGGTCTCTGGACCTTTCCTCTGACCTAACCACAGTCAGAATCATCAGAGTAATGAGTGCTATGCAATGGATGGGGATGGATAGGAAAAGATGGCTTCTCTCTCTCTCTCTCCTTCCTTCCTTCCTTTCTTCCAGGAAGGAAGGAAGGAAGGAAGGAAGGAAGGAAGGATTCTTTTTTCTTTATCATAGTTGGCGTGGAACGATGATCAGTGTCCTCTGCTTGTCTCTCAGGATAAAACTGTGAATTATGCTAGAAAACTAACACTCCTTATGGACCGTTTCTATGTTTTGGCCTCGGCATCTGTCACGATGCAGGTTGCTGCCTAAACGTTATGCCATGCTCCCAAGGTTGACAGGTTCAACACTGATTTATAGATGAAGTGACTGAAACCTCTGGAGACAAAAAACACCCTCCTCTCTCCCCTTTGCTTTCTGTTTTAAAGACGTGATGCCCTCTGCTTATTCTCTTTTAAAGACTGTCTTGAAGCTACTTTTCCTCCATGCACCACACTCACGCATGCGCACTAAGCCCTCTTTGTTTTCAAGTGAAGCCATCTTCCTGGTAAACATCACAGCACCCCTCCTCTCTTATTCTGGCCCCCACTCCCTATTTCCTTAACTCATCTTTCTAGTTCTGGGAAGAGCTGGGAAATAATTCAGAAGCTATTTTTTAGTGAATGAGGTTTTGACCACATTCCAAAAGAAATCTCCTGAGATTGCTTTTAAACTAAAAGCAATTTCCCACCAGCAGAAAACTTGAGTTTCATGTAAGAAAGTTTAAATGGGAGAAGTCGGAAAATGCTTCTAAGAAGCTGGTTCAAAAGCAGTGGCCCAGTTACTACCAAGAAGTATTCTCTTTCTGCAATAAGGAAATAAAAAGACAATTTCTTTAATGATATTGTCATTCATGGAGGGCAAGTAAAGCTACTCTCTCCTTCACTTTATTATCAGACATAGCTATTATCAGTCAGCATTCAAGGCCAGGTCCTTTGTAATATGTAATATTATGCAATATGTAATTTATGTAATATGAAGAGCACAAATATGCTAGTGTGGGGAGCAAATGCTATATCCAACCTCAGCACCAGTTTACAGATAGAATCTCCAATCCATTTTCTACTAATAATTTTATGCAATATATTCCAAATCCATTTAACAGTATCCATTTATTTCTGGAACCCCCTAAATCATGTGACTGCTTGCTACTAATGACTGAAAAACGCAGAGAGGTAAGGCGGATAGATTTGCTCACAAGTAGACCAGACGATGCTGTACCATTTGCTTTTTTTTCTTGTATATATATTTCCTATCAGCAGCTTGAGATAGCCCACTGATCTAGTGACTACTAGATACTGAAAACTATGGCTCTTCCATGTCCTCCTCCTCGTGGCTCACTCTCTCCATGGAAACTCCTAAGGGACCAGACACCTTCCTAGCATACCTGTGTCAGATGTTTGGAGTGAACTTAGCAGTTTCTTGTTGACTCAGTGGATTGAAATCTCAAATGAACATTTCGTTCATCTTTTCATATTCGTGTTGGTTAAAAAGCATTAACTAAATGTAGTTATGTACCATCAGTGATCACCTAATTATTAAAAGTGAAAGTGTGCCTTTTAATGTCCATGGATCCATCTCAATTATTCTTTTCTATTTAGTGCGTTCTTCTTTCATGGGCTAATTATGATTTTTTAATTTGGCGCTTTAAAGTCTGAGACCACATGTGGCTCCCTACAGAATTCTCATGGCATCAGCTTCTCTTCCCTCTGAGAAAGGAATGCCCTGTGCAGTTTGGCCTCTACTAGAAATGACTAACGGCAATCTTGGGGTTCTCATTGCTGATCTTGCACATTGAGTCCTCTATCTTTTGGCTCAAATTCATTTCAACTGCAAATGAACAGACTAGAGTTCTTTGGCCTTTGAGCATTCTGCTTAGATTCTAGAGAAGAACTTAGTCAAATAATTTAGTGGAACTTGGTATTTTGTCTTCTTATATAAGACATGATACTATAGGGTTCATAATTTTGAAAATAGCAGGATAAAATATCACAAATTTATTTTGCCCAGGTCAATCACTTTCTTTGTCTAAAAATAAGCATCGAAATACAGTGGAGACAAATAGTAGAGACATAGACGTAAGTCATTTCCATACCAGCTTCTAATTACCAGATTTAAAAAAAAATAAGAATTGGAGTAATGACTTGATTTTTATTTTGAATGCATACTAACACTCATATATAAAACAATAATTTTCAAGTTAAATAGATATATCCAGCAGACAGCTGAATTTGAATGACTTTAAACCAAGTGCTTAAAGAAAGTCAGTCCAGGGTGTCTTGTTGCTTAAGAATGAAGCAAAGAAGATCAGAGATACACTTTCCTGTTGACTTTTCAACAGGACTGGGAATTCCCACACTTCATGGGAGATGTTGATGTGAATCTCCCCGGGCTGCACACTCCTCACATGCAGTTCAAGATTCCCTTCTTCCAGAAGATCTTCAAGGAGGAGTACCGTATCCACATAACAGGTATGTTGTATGACTTTCAACACCACTTGACTGTTTATGGTTTCTGTACAAAGTGAACCACTGATGAGAGCCGTGAGTTGAATAATCTTTTATGCATTTAGCAATGCAAGATGGCTCCAGGTGGGTCGGTGACTCAATCTCATCCATCTGGGCTAAGCCTCGTGGTGGCTTTGTCAAGTGACATGCTAACAGCTAACAAGCATGGAGGAATGAATGGAATGGGGACAATAATTTTTATTAAAAGGTTTAACTGTTTCTTATGTGTTTTGAACAGCTCACCTCAAACACACGCCAACAGCAGTAACTAGTAGAAGACTGGACTTAGAGACAAGGAGCCCAGGGCAATGCAGTTCCTAGTTGGGTAGCCACTGCAATGTCTGGCCTAGCGTTGGGGTGTGTGGTAACCAAAGGGTGTTTGATAGAGAGTTATTCCCACCATCCTTCATGGGCGACTCCATGCTGATCACATACACGCTGGACTTCGTTTACATGGTTATTGGTGCATATTTTCAACACCAATACATCCTGTGATTCTGCATTTACTGTGCAGGGTCATGACAATGTGGTCTTGGATCTTCAATCAGTCCACATGCCTTTAAAAAATCAGGCTACGGACTATTTGATTTCATGGAACCGACTTCTGTGTCCTAGCCCAAGTTTATCTCTTTTGTGAGTCTCTGGATTATTTTACTTTTCAATTTTTCATGCTTCTGAAATGAATAACATCTCAGCCATTCTCATCCCTGAAAGATATCCTAGAGATATGTTTTCTACCTTCTCTATCTTTTTTTTTTTAGACAAATAGCAGACAGCTGAATGGGGATAAAGGAAGGGTAGCATTCAGTCCTAAGCTGTTTGGATGCAGGGTATGAATGTGTGTGCTTTAAGGACAATGGCCTCAGATCCCACACCTGTTATAATGAAAACTGCAGAAGAAATCCGTGCTTACACTACCGTCTGTGCTGCTGGATAAAAATAGCCCAAGCACAGAAAACATTAACATCTGAGTACTGGAAAACTGTCTGCTTCCCAGCCAGGAAGCTGTGCTTTTGCTCTGAGCATGAGCTGGCCTTCCTGAGTTTGAGAATGAGCTCATGCATAGGGAAGATGCATCATGTTTCTTCCCCTATTCACTATGAAATTCGCTGGGTAAATCAATCAATTTGAGTTCAGGTCACATAGTGTGGTTTCAGCGTCTCCACTTAATCTCTGCAGCACGCTATCCTCTTGGGCTTCTAAAATAACCATCATGCACATGGCATCACCATATCCCTCTGGGTGGCTTTGCTTGGACCATCTGTTCTCATTACTAGCTCTTGTCTCAGGCAACCCCTGCACAAAGATCATCCCTGATGATCAAAATGCCTGTCAAAAAGTATATTACTTAAACATACATTGGGTTATGGGAAAATGAATATAGAATATAATTGGAGAACAAATCAGTTTTTTTTAAATGTACTGTTGAAAATACTGAGGCTTTGTTATTTACATGGCTTTGTTATAAACAATATCAATTATAGAAGCAGCAGATTCAGGGTTGGCCATATCCAATGTTTATGCAACTTGGGGATGTTTTATTTAGAAAGATGAACAAAATTCACACTTAAAAATTGTACACAATGTCTTCGAAAGGCTATGTGCATGCAGGATCGCTGAAGCTACGGTGTCATTAGCTATGAGCCAAAGAGACTCTGTTGCATGTGGTAAACACAGATTCAGGGCCTCAAACCTGGTGTTATGAACTAGAAGCTGAAAAAAAAAGAATAAAGACACATTCATAATGTTTTTATTGAGAGTTAAACAGGGAGACAAAGTTACTACTGTATGCAGCTAAATCAAGGAGATGAGGTATATGGCATAAAGCTGGTTTGAGGAGACGGGCTTATGTAATCTCAGTAGGAGAAGTCTCTATTGGGGAGTTGACTTCAGGCCTTAAATATCCAGGAGAGGGGGAGCTATGCAGGACATTTTCTGCACGTACTGTCAACATTCCCACTTAGACCAGGAGGGAAGGCTTTCCCGTTTCCCTGAGAAGGCTTCCATTTCCATGAGTCTAAGGTAGTAAGATCCTTGCCATGGCCATGTTCGTGTCAACAACATGCATTCACTCAGGACTTCAGGCACTCAGGGCTTTCTCCTACCCCCACACTAGTTGATTGGCAAGTTATTAGAGAGATTTTATGAACATATGGATAGTGGGCTCCAGCCCAATCAGTTCCTAAGCAGCTCTGGCACAGTGGGTCTGGAGGAGAGCTAGGAATGAGACTTAGGAAAGACTTCTTTGGGGAGCAATGTGATAAGTGAGTAGTGAGTACTGCTCCGTTCTGACTGGACTGTCACAGCTCAGGTCAGAAGGGCTGACTCCATTGCAAAGCCCTTCGAGGATTCTGGTGGCTGAATTAAAAGAACTAGGGCCTGGAGGTCAAAGGCTGCACTGTAAGCAAATTAGCACAGTTGTTCCTTGTATTTCCCGTTTGCTGTGTATCCATATCTAGAACTAGAATTCTTGGGGAAAATGACTGCTGGTATGGAACAAGTTTGCTGATAATTGACTAAAAAGGTTGCTGCGACAGAGGAGCAGCTAACCTCTGCGGAAGTAGTTTTTGCTGTATTGCAGTATTTCTAAGGGAAACCTGGATCAGATTTCTAAAACACTGTGCTCCATGGCATGTTTCAACATTGTCTCCATGGTCTGAAAATCCCATCTTAAGCTGCAGATGTTACCTTGTTGAGCAGCCCTTCTGCCGTGCACAGGTTAAGGGAGACTTGAATGTTTTTCTTCATAAGTTCATATTGTATTAACTTATATTACTACTGGAGCAATCTATAGTGCTGCACTATAGACACTAGTGGATCTCACACAAAATATGCTCGAATCTTCTGGAAAAAAACAATAAATCCATCCGCCACGCAGTAGAATCTGTGTGCTTGAAGTTTGAGGCAGAACACGGGATCTGTACTCACACAAACACAAGTCAAACCTGGGCAGGCAGGCTGAGGACCCCGCTCAAAGAGATGCTGCTGCAGAATGCTGTTTGTAGGTAGAGTTTCTTGTATCTTAGCCAAGAAGGAAGCTGTGTGCTTGGATAGCAGGGTTGGAAGAGTGGGATTTCCCAAGCCCTTTGGAGCCCAGATGATTACAATAGGAGCCAGTTCCAGATGTTGAGTTACAGGATTTTCTTGGTTTGGTGTTTGCTTTGGTTTGATTTTTTTTATGTCCTGTTTCATTTTGTTAGAATATACTGGCCTTAAAAAAAAAGAGTGATTTTTAAAGACCCTGGAGAGTTTTACAAAGTTGGACTACGGTGGTTTGAATTAGAAATGAGCCCTTATAATTAGATATTTTGAATACATGGTTCCAGTTATGGGGCACTCTTTGGAAAGATTTAGGAGATGTGGCCATTTTGGAGAAAGTATGTCACTGGGGGAGGGCTTAAGAGTATATAACTTTACTGTAACCCCAGTTCACTGTCTCTACTTTATGCTTGCTCTTTAAGATGTAATCTTTCAGTTCCTGTTGCCATGTCTGCTACTTATTGCCATGTTTCTCCACCATGATGGACTCTTATCTTTCTGAACTATAAGCCAGAATGAACTCTTTCATAAGATGCTTCTATACATAATGTTTTATCACAGACATGTAAAGTAACTGCCCTGGATAGTTTTTATGTCACTTGGCATAAGCTAGAATCTCTTCAGAAGAGGGAACTTCATTTAAAAGAGTGCATCTGTAAGGCTGGGATGTAGGAAGCCTGTAGAGCATTTTCTTAATCATTGATTGACGTGGGAGGGCTTAGCCAGCCCAATGATTCTAACCCGAGCCAGCGGGTCCCATTACTTCGTGAATCCCTGGGGGAGGCCTCCTGAGTAACCAATGGGGGTAAGAGAGAAAGGAGACCATGCATAGAAGACCAAGCCAGTCTGAGTTTTGTCACGGTCTCAACTTTATTAAAAT
>LOEQ01001138.1:45912-62255 GCA_001685075.1 Bramus lutescens | reverse complement strand
AAGAAGTGTCCCATTGGTGGCCATCATCTGAGTAAATTAGGAGGGGGCTGGGGGGAAAGCCGGAAGGAAGGCTTATGTAGCAGCAAGGAGAGAATTCACACTGTTGGCACAATGATGCCCACGGGAACCCTTTCTGCAAAAATGAAAACGCGGATGTGAACAAGCCTCTGTAGTATCTATGTTCTATTTCAGTTTCCCAGGTGGTATGGGGGCACAGGTGCTTCTCAATGGCAAGGAGAAGAAAAGTAATGAGCAAAGGCCCTTTATTTTGTTTCCATCATTGTGTGATTTTAGCAAATGAGTGCCTAGAAATCCTTTTCTGAAGGAGTTCTGTGTCAGTTAGATGCTGGGAAGTGCTGAGGCGGGCAAGGCCGCTCTGGAGGATTGTCTGTCTGACAAGCTAGTGAGAGACTTGTTACCGGGAAGTATGATGCACCCTCAAGGTGCTACACAAAGACCTCTTTCTACACTCTCAGGTGAGAATTTGCTCAGACCTTTCCAGAAGCAATTTCTATTTTAGTGCACTTTATAGGTAGGTCTAAGAGGTAACCATGTTGCCTTCCATAGAAAGTGGGAATTCTTGTTATTTGTCTAAAACGCATAAGCATCCAAGGCCATGTTGTTTCTTCCCCTAGAGTCTAGTTTTTCCCAAGCTAGCCTTCTCTGCTCAGCCAGGCATTTTGCTTCATTTATGTATAGAACCATTTTGTTATACACCTCACATATCCTTCAGCAGTTATCTTCACAGCCAGAGGAACAACTTAAATATATTATTGATTATAATATTTGAAAAATGAATATGTTTCTTCTCTAAAGTTTTCACATTGTATCAATTCTAACAATCACCCAGAATTGATTAAATCATTAAAGTGTACATTTGACTTAGAACACTCAAAAGTCATTCTTTATGTTTTGGGGGCACATCATTTTATAGTTTAAAGATGATTTGCAGATATTTAAAGTTAACATTAAAAAAATCTAAGCTAATATCTAGGGGACAGAAACATATACATAACTTTGTCCTTAAGGTCAGCAAAGTCATAGATGAATGGACATCAGATTTGTCATAAATGTGCAGCCTCTATTTATTTCTATCGTTACAAAGTGATCTTGTAATATTGTGCTTATGATATTGGATTGCTTGCTAAAAAGAGCAATGGCAATAGAAGCACTTGGGTCTTAAGTAGATAAAAATATTTATCCTAGCTTAAAATTTCTATCCATTCATAAATTAGCAAAGGCATACTCTGTTTACTAAATGGTGGCTTTGTGACCCAAGCACTTCCATGCTTTCTACACATCCCTCAGTTACCTGGAAGAGACTTGTGGATGTGCTAACTTCATAAGCCTGGGGGTATTTTCTAATGGTATAAAATAACTTTGATCGTTAACAAGACTACTGGTACAGTAGATTGAAATTATTATTACTATTATTATTATTATTATTTTATCCAGAGCTCATTCACTTCAAGGCCATGACTTCTTACTGCCCCACAGTGGATGTTAAATGGCTGGCATCCATAATAGGTAACATGAATGCTACAAACACTTGCTCTCTATATCTGGCCAGGTAGTATTGCCCACCTGGTAGGGAGGTTCTACAGAATGCCAGCTGCATTGCAATGTCAAGTGGCAACTCCACTGAGTTCATGATTAAAAGTATTTTATATATATAATCACAAAATGTTCATTATATGTTACAAAAATCAGTGCATTGTAGCTTCTTTGCTTCTGGAATAATAGCAGTATTTCCCACTAATTATTGTCAATTTGTGTCTTATATGAGGGTGATATTTAATGATGACTCCTTTAAAATTACATATCCAATGATTCCATTAACTCCCACAAAGTATAAAGATAAAATTTCCATTATAGTATCACTTTTGACAGTCAATAAGATTCATTAAAATGACAAAACACAAGGAAGAGGTAACCCCACCAGCATCATGCGGTGATTTCTCATTAAAGCAGACAGCAAGCTATTTCAACGGGAGATTAATAGAAATAATGTATGGATTCTGCCCTACCTCCTTGCTGATTTGCATTGTGCTATGTAGTTGAAACAATAGGGGAAATGCACACGTGTTCATATGATTGACGTGGATGTTCCAAACCTGCAGCTACCGCTGATCATGCATCACAAAGGCACACTTAGGGAGAAGGAGGCAGAGCACTTCTTGCTCTCTTTTGCTTGGGCCATCCAGAGACTAAGGGGAGCTTTCGATGGTGAACAGAGTTTCTCAAACTGTACAGTTTTTAAGTACGGCTTTCTTCGTCTGAAAACTGTGTTTTGTCTGTTTTTGTTAATTTCGCTGTTTGGAGAGATTTGAAGGCACACTCTATAACATCAAGGCTGTGGAGATATTTATTTCACAGCGGCTAGCCAGGGAGACTTTTAAGGGCTGGGAAGAAGCCTGAAGGAGTGGATGGCTCAGCTCTGCCCCTTCACACAAGAACACCATGACAAGAGGCTAAGCTTGCACTGCCTGACTTTGGGTTATGGGACACCACATCTCACAGGGTCAAGGAATGTCTTAAGGGGAGAAATCATTACGAAGTTAACAAGACACTATGTCTCAAGTCAAAGGGTAGATGGTTAATGATGGATCTCCTTCCTGTGTACAAATAGCTCAGAGGTCATGTTAGATGGCTGAAAACAAAAAGAATAAGAAGGACCATATTTTCCACTCTTCCAACATCCTCAAGATTCAGTTGAGTGACCATAATAGCGATGGAACGTTTCTCTGGACTCCAGTGTTCTCGCTTAGTTTGGTCAGTGTCCATTCACTTCCTTATTTACTCTGAACTAACTGACTTTTTCTTTGCTTATTAACATACACAAATTGTGCTTCTTGCTATCAGGAGAGCATCCTTCACTGACCCCGTGAGCTACTCCTTTCTCCTTCCTAGTTCAGGGTTAATGATAACTCCTGCTTTTGATAAGCGAGTATCCTAGAGACATGGAACTCATTCTTTGGGTTCTTATGGTTTTATTTTAAATAGGATCGAGTAGCAGACATTTTGGGAAAGTCCACTGAGGTAAAGCCGAGAGATGGCTTGGCGCTGCCATTCTGTTTGGCTTTGAAGCACCCGTAGTTTATAACCAGAGTAGGTTTCTCAGCCTCAGCAGAGCACTAGAGAACCTCTGTAATGTCGGCGACAGGTGAGTGTCCCTTCAGACTGGGCAGGAATCTCTACACTTTCCACTCCACCTTTCTCTCCTGCCTTTCTGTTCCTGCCACATGTCCCCGCTTTTCCTTCTCAGTTCTCTCGTTCATCTTTCCTCCAACACAGCATCCTTTTCAGCCACTCTGTCTGCATCACAGTACAATGCAATACTAGCAGAAAACAAAAATGTTACAGAGTTCCCAGCCTTGCGTCTGCCTCAGTGCGGGTTGCTGCCAATTGAATTGCTGCTTATTCCAAAGTACTCACTGCAGAAATTTCTCCTTGGCTTTTATTCCATGCTCTCAATTTTGCATTTATGGTTTGTATCCCTCATTACCATCTCTCAAATGCAATCTGTTATTATTGTCAGCTATATCTCTGTCCTGTTTCCCCAGCAAGATGAGGAATTCCCCCTTGAAAGGCAGAAACTTGTATCTCACCATCTGGTGCTGTATGCTACACACTGCCTAGTATGAGTTCAATAAATGTTTAATATACTATTCACCTTTGAGTTTGATTTTTGTTTTTGCACACTAAGTCAGACAGTAACTTGGAATGTTGAGAGCATTGTTGTTCTATATGGTAACTGAGTTCAGGGAAGGCCTAGAGCTTCAAAACTAAAGCAGGTCCATACTAATAATCAACCAGAAGGAGAGGCAAACCACAAGAACAATAAAGTACAAAGATGTAGGCAGTGTTAATTACTTTAGCTAAACTCTTCAGTATACACCAAGTGGCAACTTCTTCTTTAGACAAAGAAATTGTCATGAGTCAACCAAGGCTTTGATGATAACACTGACCATTGGTGTTAAAAGTAACTGTGCCATTATCAACAAGGCACGGTGCTGAGCATCTAATACGCCCTTGGAATGTTAACTTCAAGAAATACTGGATTTTTTATTTCACGGAAGGAAACAGATGCTGTAAAGAATTTGAGCAAGTAAGTTAAAGCTAATAGCAGGTGGGTATTGGAACAGGATGAATCCCCTCAACTTTACATATCACAGGACATGATGCTGAGCAGACAGAGTGTCCCCAACCTCCTCACAACTTGATCTCTCTCCCAAAAGCGGCACAATGCAGAAAATACATAATCACATGAAGTAGTAACTTTATGATATTCAACTTTATTACCTTGTAATTACTAAACAATGAGAGCATGGTACTTAAAATTACAATTAAAGCTTCTATAGCCTGTTATAGGTATCATACCATTTGCTACAACAAGCTTGAAGGAGATATTCACTTTATTATAGTATATCTGATGTTATAAAGCTTGTAAGAAATGATAATTGTAATAGAACCTAGAATCCCTTAGAAATTTTCTGCATTCTTTCCTTGGGCAGTTGCATTTCAATAACGTATCACTAAATAACATTATATATATATATATACATGATTTAATTGACTATATTTAATTGTGTGTGTGTGTGCATGTTTATAAGTGAAGACACCTCTGGAGGTCAGAGATATCAAATTCCACTTGGAGCTGTTTTATAGGCCGTTGTGAGCTGCATGATATGTGTATTAGGAACTAAATTCGATTCCTCTGCAAGAGCAGTATGTACTCTTAATCACAGAGCTTTCTCTGTGGTCCATATATAATATTTTAAATTCTAAAAGGAAATCATAGTGGTTAAATTCTCTCCATGTGATATTTTCCAGTAGTTTATTAGCTTTGGTTGTATAGCTCATAAATGCATTGTGTTCAGTGGGCATTTGGTCTGCGTTTTCTAAGCCTTGAAAAGAATGCTCAGGGATTATTGAGCAGAATCTCATCAGCTAATGGTATAATCAACGGGTCTTCTACAAATAGCAATGCAAATTCAGTTGATATACTACTGTGCTTTGCATTGCAAGTGATTTATTTCTTCTCCAGACCTAATTATGAAACAGTAAGAAATATTCAGGCATATATTGGACTTTCTTCAAAATTTCACTAGAACTGTTTTTCACCACTAATAGTCTAGAGCAGAACCCAAGACTGACTTTGAATCTAGCTGTGGTGCACGTAAAACAAAATATCCTATTACTCCAAGACCTGCTGTTGCAGTTTGAGCCCTTCTGCTTTGTCAGCTCACTTTATGATAGCATTTCAACGTCAACAAAATTGTCTGCAGGCCTGATTCTTCAATAATTTATACTATTGTACCAACAAGTGGAGAAAACCCTATTGTAATTTTATCAGCCTTTGATTAATCAAGTATTTCCTTTTAAATGCAGGTAAATGGTTTAACTACGGAATTATCTTTCTCGTCTTGATTTTGGACCTGAATATGTGGAAGAACCAAATATTTTATAAACCTCATGAATATGGACAATACATTGGCCCAGGGCAGAAAATATACACAGTCAAAGACTCTGAGAGTTTAAAGGATTTGAACAGAACCAAGTTATCCTGGGAATGGAGGTCCAATCACACTAATCCTCAGACTAACAAAACGTACGTTGAGGGAGACATGTTCTTGCACAGCAGGTACATAGGGGCCAGCCTAGATGTCAAGTGTCTGGCTTTTGTTCCAAGTCTGATAGCTTTCGTGTGGTTTGGATTCTTCATTTGGTTCTTTGGTCGGTTTCTGAAAAACGAGCAAGGCATGGAGAATCAAGATAAAACCTACACTCGCATGAAAAGGAAATCGCCCTCAGAACACAGCAAAGACATGGGGATCACCAGAGAAAGCACGCAGGTCTCTGTGGAAGACCCTCTGAATGACCCCCCCTTGGTCTGCATCAGGTCTGACTTCAATGAGATAGTCTACAAGTCCTCCCATCTAACGTCAGAAAACCTGAGCTTGCATTTGAAGGAGTCGACCAGTGAGATTGAAGCTGATCAAGACCCAACCACCTCTCAGAGTATGCGGATGAGCTAGAGCCCCTTAGGTGACAAGAGCACAAAGAGCGGCCCTGAGTGTGACCTTAAACTCCTGTAGTCTTTCATTTTGTAAATGTCAGGTTTACATAGCGTTAGGTAAAGAAATACAAACAATGCCACAACGGTGCTCAACATGCTTTCTCTGGACTCATTGTTTTCTATTTGTATTATGATCCGCGTGCCTACTGTATGTTTAACAGTCCTCTAGAGATTGCTCCTCACAACTGCACAAGCTACTTACTGACTGTACAGCATAGTATATTAGCTGACTACCCATGTATCTGATGTTCAACCATAGTGGTGCCTTGAGACATTAAACTGTTTTTAACTGTACCAGATATGAAGTGTAGAATGGTTCTCCAGTCTATTTCACGTGGGATTTTTTATACAATTATTTTGATTTACACTTGATGTCAGAACAGGAAATAGACATAGTTGACTTGTGGCTGTAGAAAGTTCTCCTGGTTTACTGATTAGCAGCAAAGTTGGTGACTTTGATGCCGGACTGTAGAGAAAACTAGTGATTGCCTTTTAAATTTTATTGGCTGACTGTCGAATATAAATACAAACATAAAATCCAGTGAGAGGAGAACTGTAATAGAACATGGGTCACTGCTCACAAAAGTGACTTTCTCCAACCACTAATTGCAATTAGGTGATAATACCTAATTATGTTTTCCTAATTAAAGATAAATGGCCGCTTGATTAATAGTCTTGCCCTTTTCCTCTGGGAGCAAAGGTTAAGAGGAACAGTTAGGTGAGTTCTCAAATTTATTGGCATTTCCACAACATCCCAGACAGCCAAGGAATTAAAGTTGTAATTGTGTGAAAGTTGCACAGCCCACTGTCTACAATATTGTAATTTTGCTGTAAATATGATTCTGGGCAGGGAAAATGGAAGAGTTTATGTCGATGTTGAGCAAGGGAATTCTGAAATCATTCACCAAAACCTCATGTGGTAGAAAATGCTGTGCAAGAGTCTCTTTAATGTCTTTTATGTGTGTGCATTTTTGTTTTGGGTTTCATTTTTTTAAAGATGTAAACACCGCACATTAATAAATAAGAATTATATGCCAGTAATTATGTGATGTAGGGTTTGTTTTGCTTGTCTGTCTGTTTGGTTAAAGGATTAAATCATGCTTTAGCTGAACATAAACCTATTTAAATGGATTTTTAAAAGCTTGATTCTAGGCAAGATGATAAATGGTATAGTCCTAAATTGTTTTAATTTTATTTCATAAATTATGGTTACATGTTTCTTGAGGAGCTGAAGGGAGACCATTTTTAAGGTAAATTATTTATTTTCCTGTCACATACTGACATTGTTGCTTTTTGTCTTAAAGATTTTTTAAAACCTTTCTTGTTTGGGTATGTTTTTGAGCATGCAACATGCCAAATTTAGAAGGCAGAACAGAACTATGCATTTATCTGTCACTGGAGAGCCAGCTTTAATAAACATCTTGCTATAACTGTTTACCAAGCAGTTGGACCCATGCCCCTGCTGTTTCTTTTGCCTTTAATAGCCATGCATGGTGCACTTAGAATCATAAATATCCCTGGCACTGAAAAAAGTGAGGACAAGCTAACTGTAGTAACCACTGACAACCCTGACCAAAGAAATGTGATCCTGACGTGAGCTTCCGTAGCCAAATTTGCACAGCCTACAGTATTGAATTCTTAGCTCTACCTGGGGCTTTATTTTTATTAATTCCGAAAATCATTTTCTCGTACATAAATTTAAAACTGGATGTTTATTATTCATATAGATAGATTTTGAAATTATCACTGAAGATTTTTATGTGGGTATTAAATGAAACGGGTTTAATGAGGTGATCAAATTAGCAGAAGTAAGATAGACAAACAATAGTAGTAAATCTGAAGCATGATGCTTCTGTGCTTTTAGAAAGAGCGCTGACTACAAAAATATATCTTTAATGTTTACATACATTCAGTACCAAGCAGAATAATCTCCAGAGATGTTATCTTAATAGCCAAACAAGATCTGAAGCTGCTGAGGCCTTACCTACCCAGCTGCATGTCCCGGAGCTTTCCTTTCATCTCCATCGAGGCCCTTTGCTCCTTCTCTAAACCTTTTGGACATTATGGCCACCAAGGAAAGGCTATAAAGTGAAAGGAAATCAAAATTAAAATTCTTTCCATTCATGTTTAGTCTGGGATCCCGAACCAGCCAGCAACAGCCTATGGCTCTATGGGGCTTTTTGAATACCAAATAGTTTGTTTTTAATAAGGGTGTAAAAGAGGTATCGCAAACATGGAATTTGCAGAGTTAAGATAAATATTTGAAGTCATAAACTAATAATTCTGAAAGGGTGAAAGTGGCCATGCCTTGATTGTAGTGCTGCTCAAGGACTATGAACAATTGTATTCCTACTCTTCTGTAATTACAGCATTTTCCATGCGGTGCAGGATTCGGACTAATTTGACACAATTTATTATTTATATTTAAACAGCACTTCATTAGTAACTTAATTGGAAAATTAAACAAACTGTATAAATTTAGACATGATACTATACACTTGGATATAGCCCTCACCACCAATTCCATTTGTATCACAAAGCCGTAGCTGGTTTCCCATCTTCTCTTCATGGTGACCACTTACAGTGTTCTTTTGCCATTTAGCATCGAAGATCAGCACTGACTGACTAGAGCTGTTAAGAATGATTTCTTCTCTATTCTCCCCGTGGGTCAATCAATTCTCACAGTGTCAGACTTCACATCTAATGTGCAGAACCTCTCCAAGCACTCAGATGTGGAGGTAGGGGTGGGGTCAACCTGCTTCATGTCACCCCAGGGCCTCGTAAGCCTTCCATTACAGTATCTGACTGCCCTTTGGGTCACCAACACAACCCAGTATGAAATATGAGAAAGACAACAGTGATAAATCACTATTAGCTGATAGCCCATGATGCCGACTGGTTTATTCAAGTCAAGACCTAAGAACGCCACCATTATTTATCATTTTTTCTGTCCTCACTCAGAATTGATCCCTATGTTTAAGACTACTATTGGTCCTGAAACTTCATATGAGGTTTTGTGGTTATACTGACCTTTTCTGCTGAGACAGTATCCTGACTCACTGCTCTGTCTGGCCTGATTTCCTCTGCCTTTGTCTCCCAAGAACTGCCTGCGGTGTGTGTTAGCCAGCCCCACCCACAAACAAGCAAGGGAGCAAGCCCATCTCAGACTTGCAGATGATGAGCTGTCACTCTTCTGGCTGAGCCTACTTTGCCTGGTAAATATGCCGTACAAATGACTGGGGAGAATCGGTACGTATACAAACTGAGCTCCTAAGTATTTGGCTTGCTGCAATTGATACCCCCAGTACTTGCATCATCTTTGGAACCACCAGAGAGCTGGTTGTAGATGGCCGGAAAGAGGTAGGCATTCATAATAGAAAGAGAAGGTGAGTCAGATGGTGGAGGCCAAGCAGCAGCTACTATAACTGAGGCTTAGAAATGAAATGGTAATTTTACTGCGCACAAACTTTAAAGCTCCAGGCAGGGAGGGGGCAATGGGGAGGTAGCAGGGAGGGAACAGGAATGGGAGGAGAGGAGAGAGGGGAAACTGCAATCAGGATGTAAAATAATAAACAGACTCCAGGGAAGGATAAGGGGCTTGTACAAAAAACTTCACCATTCACATCTTGTAAGTCCAGCGGTCTTGTGGGCTAAGTAAGACATTCAGAAAAATATGTTCAGTCAAAAAAGTAACAAAAAAAGTTGGCTGCTTGGTTTCTTGAATGGGCTAGTGTTCCATGTCTGGCCCCAGAGAGCCTGGTTCCATCTGGAAGGGGAGGATGAAAAGCTGAGAAACAAAGGTCAAAGGTAAAGCTAACAATGTGAGTGAGCAGCAGAGTTAAGAAAGACAAATCTAATACTTACTGCTTCTGAAAGGCGGAAGAACAAACAGGCAGAGTGGGCTGGCGAGCCTCACTACCAGCAACTGGGATTTTCCGACCTCAGAAGCTCAGGTGTAACAAAACAGAATGACAGTCACAATTCTGTAGATGACCCCAGCCTTGATACAGTTGTTACTCTCACCCCAATCTTCCCTCCATTGTCAGGCTAATGACACTATCATTCTGAATAATTTCAATAGGCAAATTAATTATCTTATTTAATTCTCAAATTAACCATCACCATGGGAGGTGAATGGGATTAATTACACTCTATAATGAACCCGAGGGTCAGAGATGGTCACTGAGAACCCCAAGATCACAAAGCTAGCCAAATACTGAGTCCGGATTTTAAAGAGCTGTCTTTCTGATTGCCAAACCCTCTATTTTTCCTATTATGTCACGCCTCATACCCATGAAAACTAGCTGTTTCACACATGACCTGTGATGGACGACTTAGGGACAATTACAGAAACACAAGATGCTTGATTTCTGGCTATTCTTACATCTCAAGAACCTAGCTAGGCTAAGTATTTCATAGGAATTTCTGGAGCCTGCTGGGCTGCAATTTACAACCTCAATATCACATGATTAAAACAGACACGGTTAGATTAAATGGAAGACACAGTGAGTTCAATGCCAGGTGTTTTAAGTACAGTCAAAAAACCACAACACAAACTGGTACCAGCACACTGTCTAGCTTTGGCATTGGTTTCTCTGAAGATTTCACTTTACTGGAGGAGGGTAGACAATGTTTTGAATGCCCCAGGTGAATGACAGCGAAGGAATAGATCATGCTTAAACATGATCAAAGTGATCACTTAAAGTGGGTTGCTTTCAAACACCTTCCTGGAGTGAGGTGAACAAGCTATCCATGAGAGGTCACCCCTGGATATGAAGGTGCCCCCATGAGCACCAGGAGCTTTAGTCTCATCCCAGGACTGGGATAGCTGGCAGGCTTTTGAAGAGGATCATTAAGACTGTGATTGTGGCAGCTTCCCCAAAGAAAGTTGTGTGGAGGTGAGGGCCCCTAGGCCCCTATAGGGCTAGCCCTCAACAGAACCACTCAGTTTGCCTTCAACTCACCAGCGTCTCCAAGGTGATGCAACCATTGAACACCATTGGGTTCTCCGCTCCCAATTTCCCATCTCTCAGTCCGCCTTTGAGCCCTACAAGCTGAAATCTAAACCCTTTATTCTTTCTAGAGGAGTTCAGATCCCTTAGCTTAATGCAAGTGGCTATGTTCTCTTAAATCAATGGCTGTAATCCTTCAGAGCTGCTAGGCCAGACTTACTCTCCAGCATTTCCTAAGGCTCTGAAGTTCTAAATCATTGCCTTCCTTCAATGATCTCTCCCCCAGTTTCCCTTAGCAGGACTTTCTGGTCTTGTCAGTAATTCCCCACCTTTCACAAATCCTGAAGTGCATGAGCTATTTCTCTAGCACTTAAAGAGATGGCACAAACATCTGAGCTCAATTCTTTAGCTGCTCCTGCCATGTTATCATGCAACTGAGGCAACCTTTTCTGAATCAGAATGTCACCCCAGTCCTGATGGTCTATAATTGGGGTTCTGAATCTGTGAATCATGACCCTTTTCCGGGGGATTGCATATCACATATCCACATCATGTTTCATAACAATAGCAAAAGTCACAGTTAGGAAGCAGCAGCAAAATAATGTTATGGTTGGGAGTCACCACAGCATGAGGAACTGTAATAAAGGGCCATAGCATTAGGAAGGTTCAGAACCACTGCTCTAGGAAGAGCCCAACCTTGTTGCCATGGAATCAGGGAAACATTTCCAGTAAGCTGTGTGATGCTTTTTAGAGTCAATGATATTGTAAGCCAGGATCATGCTCTTCCACACAGCTTACAGACTTACTTGCTCAGAGTCTGTTATCTATATGGTCCAACTGGCCTTAAGTTAAGCACAATAGAAAAGATCTACACCAAAACAGTTGTGCTAGAATGATTTTGTACAATTTGGGAGAACAATGGCCAAATCAGGGCCAGCAACTCAACACTATTACTTAGATTTTTATAACCACAAAATTTACCTTGGAACAAATTGATTTCTTCAATTTGGGAATAAGCATCTAGTGCTTAAAATATGTCAGAAAATTGAGATAATCTATCACTCCTTTTCCAAAAAGTCCTTAGATGGAAACATGTTATTATCTGGTGCCTTCGTTGACCGATCTATTCATCATATTGGCCATTGTCACTGCCTTGCACAGAGCTCATCAGCCTTTCCCAGAATAGCTGAGCTGGTCTTAATTGGCCTTCCCAACTCTCACCTTCTACTTGGCAAGCCATGCTGCACAGAAGAACAATGCGTCCAAAGCACAAACATCACCATAGCACATCACTCACTTAGTTACCAAGCGTTCTAAGCTCTGTATACAGCCCCAGAAATGACAACACTTTAACAGGGTAAGAAATCATTTCTTGCCATGGTGTAATGAACTGAGTGTTCTCAGGGGGAACCTCCCATTCTTATACCAGGACTCAGGGACTGGGGTATTTCTAGTGCTCTGGAAGCTGCAAGGTCTTAGAGTCTTCCATGTACACAGATGGCTGAGGAAGAAAGAGATGGCTTTTAGGGAGGTTCAAGAATAGACTTGAGTTGAATATAATTTAATGCAGTCCACTGGACATGACTCAATTGTAGTGCCTGCCTACCTGCAAGGGATGCTGGGAAATGTCATTCAGCTAGTCAGAAGAACACTTGTGCAATGTAACCAGAGACTGGCTCTTTCATTTCCCGGCTGCTCAGACCTAAATAATCACACAGAACCTATATTAATTACAACACTGCTTGGCTGGTAACTCAGGATATAGTTCTAGCTAGCTCTTAAATCTTAAATTAACCAATTTCTATTAATCTATGTTTTGCCATGAGACTGTAGCTTTCTAGTATGTTCTGGCATCTGTCTCCTGCGGCACCTACATGGTGTCTCCTTGACTCTGCCTACTTTCTCTATATATCTCTGGCTTTACTCTGCTAAGCCGTTGGCTAAAACAGCTTTATCCATCAACCAATAAAAGCCACACATATCCAGAAGGATATCCCACATCAGTGAAATGTACTCAGGTATGTTTTATACTTGAAGTTGCGATGCAATGGGTTTCAGGCAGAGCTGAAGCTAAGCTGAGTTGTCAGTTTCATCAGTGATTCTCTATGAACATGAACTTGAGAACCATTAATGCTCATTCTTGTCTGGAACTAAGAATTCCATATCCTTTCTTTTGTTTCCTTTCCCTGTACTGTGGGTTCTATCTATCCAGTAACATTTAACTTTTAATAGTTCAAAAAAAGGCAAGGTACATTTGGCCTTGCTTTGCCTTAGCATCTTATGTTTCTTCCTTGGAACTTTGAATCAACTCAACTATTATCTTTTGTATGGTATGTTTCATCACCTTCAAATGTATGATTGAGTACCTCCTCATTGAGTCTCTATGTGTCCTAATGTTTACCTATTATGGAATCTTTATTATTCTTCTCTGTGTGTGTGTGTGTGCGTGTGTGTAAATACTATTTAATCTTTAGTATCATAATGGCTTAGGCTATGGAAAGGGTTTATGCATCCATTTACTGAACTCAATAAAAAGTGAACAGATACTATACTTTGAAGCTACATGCTTCATTTGAATAGTGCAATATTTCCTGATTCTCTCCCCCAACAGATGTTATAGTGTTCTTATAGTCAAATTTTATAGTTTAAGTTGGGAAGTGGGATCATTTCTTACATTTGATATGTATGGTGGTTTGAATGAGAATGATCCCCATAGGCTCATGTATTTGCTTGGTCCTCAGTTGATGGAACTGTTTGGGAAGGATAAGGAGGTGTGGCCTGGTTGGAGGAAGTGTGTGACTGGGAGTGGGATTTGAAGTTTCAAAAGAATCATGCCATTCCTGGTTAGGTGTTCTCTCTGCCTTGCTACTGCAGATCAGCATGTGAGCTCTCAGTGGAAGCTGTAAGCCAAATCAAGTGCTCTTCTTCTTAGTGGCCTTGGCCATAGAATTTTATCACAGCAAGAGAACAGTAACTAAGACAATATGGCAGAGGTAGGATAAGGATAGCAAACTCAAAGGAATCTAATTAAAAGAGAGTAGCTCACAATTAAAACAGGGAGGTATATGCCATGAAGGGAAGATTGAGAAACCTAATCAGACAAAACACAAAGACTGCTTTAAAAAATCAGCTGCTAGTCATAGTGAGCAGCCAAGGGTCCACGGATCTCGTTTCTGATGTTGGACTGCTGTGCTCTCACCTAGTGCTCACATCTCCTAAAGACTGGCAATGGTGAGTTAGCTGTGCCTCACTATGTGGGCATTTACATAATGACTGTGCATCGTTTAGAACAGTGGTTCCCACCCTTCCTAATGATGTAACCCTTTAGTACAGTTCCTCATGTGGTGGTGCCCCTCCACCATAAAATTGTTTTCATTGTTACTTTATAACTGTAATTTTTCTAGTTATGAATCATAATGTAAATATCTGTGTATTCTGACCATCTTAAATGACCCCTGTGAATGGGTCATTTGACACCCCCCCAAGGGGTCTCAACCCACAGGTTGAGAACCACTGTTTTAGAGGAAGGAAATATAGCGTCTACACTGTATGTCATTTTTTCAGCAGGTTTTAATTGTATTTAATTGCAGCACTAGTCAGTGGAGCTGAGATGATGAACAAGTTTGCAGGTTTTACATGTTCTCTGGAAGTCAACACTGAAAATCAAACATTAGTGAGAAGCTCTCCAACCCAAATGAACTGATTATGGCTGTGTTCTGATAACTGGTAATCATGATTCTTTTGCAAGCATATTTACATGTTAGTGGCATCAATTATTCCTCCTGTTTGAAATACGTGGTTCTTGTAATCAATTGCTCTGAGTCAATGTTTAGAATTATTCATGAAAGAGTTATAATTTAATGGCGTTTGATAAGTACCAGCAGCAGCATCCATTAATTTGATTAGTTTCCTATGGGCTAGAAGTGAAACCTGGCACAGAGCCCTAAGTGAATCAATAATGTAGGGTCTGAGCATGCTCACTCAAGTCAGCCTTCTGTGGTCTAGCCAAGCACTCACTGCTGAGGAGTGCCAAGTGTGGCGGGGGTATAACTTTGTCCTGTCATTCTGTCCCTTGGTATTTTGTCACAGTTTATTTACTCAAGCTGTGACTATTAGAAGTTTTCCTATTCAGCTTTACCCCTAATCCCACTACCTGCTGTCCCTCCCCATGATAGTGGGCAGAGCTGAGATAGATTTTTACTGTTTTGAATCAAAGGGTTTAGATACACTGTTGTGCAAACATCTTAACCGGAATATAAATCTGAACATTGAGGACAACAAGAGCCAGGGCCAAGATGCTGATTTTCTTGCCGTGTACATCAATTTGAGAGAATCTTGCAGTGTCTACCCGAGAGAGAGGGAAATGCTCTTTACCCAAGAGACCCAGAGGAGCCAGTAAAGGGGAAGGCATGGTAGGTGACATTGCAGGTATTATCATAGCTAGAGAAAGAGAGATTGATTTTAAGCAGACCTGGGAGAGACCAAAGGAAGATCCAAGGACAACAAAGCCCTTGGTGTTTGGAGACTGAGTGGCTTGTATTTATTGGCAGAGCAGTCCTTTGTCTATGCATCAGATGGTGTTGGGGTCAGGGAAGCAGGAGAAATACAGAAGCAAGATGACCTAGGCTTGGTTCAAGTCCTTCCCACAAAGCATAGCATATGGGGAAAGGGAACACAGTGCTTGCTCACCCTCAAGCAAGGGAAGCAAGTTGGTGCGAACAACCCTCATTGCTGACAGTGGAACTCCTGAGCTGCATCTGAGCATACCAGGTTTCACTGGGGAGACTGAAAACATAGCAGAAACCTTAGGCAGAAAAGGCTGCTTTTGCTAACAGGTTATTTCTGAAAGGAAGATTGAATGAGTAGTGCCTTAGTTAACTTTATGTAGCTGTTAAATACCTGACAATAAGGTATTTGACATTGACAGGGGATTCCAACCTAACCTCCGGCTGACCAGAACCTCTGGGCTTCTAAAACATTACTAGATAATGAGAAGCATGAACCATTTGGTAGAGTCAAAAATGCTTTCTCATGTCGAGGCAAGAAAGCAAAGGGAGAGGAGGAGAGGCTCAGGTCCCACAAGCTCCTTCAAGAGCATGCCCTCAGTGATCTACAGACCTTCCTCCAGACCCTAGTTCTTACGGAAAGCTTCACCCCCCAGTAGTGTCACAATGGGGAGCAGGCATTTAAGATCAGGACCTTTGAGGATATTCCATAGCCAGACCATTCTGTGTTAAACTTTTTTAAACATGCAGTTCAGTGATGGTGAATACATTCTTTATAGATCTTGGAAGATCCCCTACTCTATGTCT
>LOEQ01001138.1:16710-31947 GCA_001685075.1 Bramus lutescens | reverse complement strand
AATGAGGTCTGGTGCCCTCTTCTGGCCTGAAGGCATACATGGCAGACAGAATAAACAAACAAACAAACAAATAAATATTTAAAAAATAAAATGGGAAAAAGACACATGGCCTCTGCAATAACCTCTGATGTAGAAAGTACAGATGTGGTAATTTGAATATAATTGCCCCCATAAGCTCATAGGAAGTGACACTATTAGGAGGAGTGACTTTGCTGAGGTAGGTATGGCTTTGTTGGAGGAAGTGTGTCACTGTGAAGGTAGACTTTGAGGTCTATATGTTCAAGCTACACCCACTGTTCCAGACCACTTCCTGTTGCCTTGGATCTCGAAGACATAGGACTCTCACTTCTCTGAGCAGCATGCCTGCCTGCATGCCACCATGTTTCCTGCCATGATGATAATGGACTAAACCTCTGAAACTACAAGCCATGCAATTAAATATTTTCTTTATAAGAGTTGCCATAGTCACGGTGTTTCTTCACAGCAACGGAAACCCTAACAAGACAAAAAGAAAAGAAAGGAAGATGAGATGGAGCTGCTGGCTGGCTGTTTCATACAGTGGGCAGGGCACAAAGGAAAGAGAAACAGTTCTTACTGCCTATGTAACCTTGGGATGAGGTGTGGGGTATAGTGGTATATTATTTGTGTTTTGGTAAATAAAGTTTGCCTGAAGATTAGAGGGCAAAGCAGCCATACTAGTCAGCCATANCATACAGGCCAGGCAATGGTGGCACACACCTTAATCCCAGGACTTGGGAGACAGAGGCAGATGGATTTCCGTGAGTTCAAGACCACCCTGAGCCACACAAGACTGAATCTGTCTAAAAATGAAACAGATCACGCAAAGGTGATCATACACCTTTAATCCCAGCACTAGGGAGGTGGAGACGGGAAGGATATGGCTGGGCAGGGAGAGGATTATAAAGGGGAAGAGAGAGGAACCCAGTGGAGTGTGGAATCTGAGGATTCGTGGAGACAGGATCCTACCCCTTCGGTCTGAAGATTTGATAAAGGTGGAAGGTTTCTCTAGTGGTTGGCTACTTTGCTTTGTGATCTTCAGGTTGAACACCATTATTTGTCTGTGGGTTTTTATTATTTGTTCAACAGTGGGGGCAGTTGGCAAATCTTCTCAGCTTTAGGAATGCCCTGCAATTTATGAGTTCTTTTCTTCCTGGGGCATCTCCCTTAGAGAAGGAGTTTATGAATTGAGAGGAAATTATCACACAAAACAGTGGCAGAATCACAGAAGGAGTTATATTCACAGATCATACACCTAAGCCTGAAAGCCATGAACCAAGACTCTAGGGTGTAAACTTTAGAACATACAGCTCCAAGAATCATCAAGCAGAAGATTTCAATACCACTCATAATCTGCAAATCAGTAGCAAGGAGGAAAAGAAGTAAGAATATGAACAATGGGAGAAGGACTTTCAGAGCCCGGGAAGAAAGCCTGCAGTGCTGGCAGAGAACATGATGGCCTTTCCTCTGGACTCTGTGTCCACACATCATAGTTCACCAAAATTAGCTCCTTTGCGTTTCATCAACATGAAGGCTGGTGTACATTTATTTATCTGAATTACTCTTACAAAGTATCTGCAGAATCTCTTAGAGCATTCATGTTCCTGCTTTACACACAAATGCTGGAAGCAGTGTAACAGAACTTAATATGTGACTTGGAGTCTGAGGTTGGGAGATAGTGAGGACAGGCAAAAAGAGCACTTAATAGACCTTCTGCAGACTGAATTAACACAACCAGCTAGAGGTAGACCATCTACTGTCAGTACCTAAGGACATTAAATTCAACTTTGTTGTAATAACAAATGGCCGTTAATCTCCTAAATCTAGTTGCACATATAAACAAAGATCTTGGAGGTAATCACTCTTATCTCTAAAACAAGGAAAAGCTGAACACATTGAAGACCCACAACTCTTCTTGGACTCATCAGAAAACTAAGGCCAAGGGGCAAACTCCCACCCTAAATTTGGAAAGACAGGTGGACATAGTGTTAGGAATAAGTACAGAGGATCTTGGTGTAGGTAAGTGTAACTGGATATACAAGAGCCCCAAAGTAGCAATGATACTCAAAGGATAATTTTCATGAACTCCTAGATGCTGACCTTGAGTAAGGTTGGTAGTAGTACCGCATCTTAAGGGGCTCCTAGATTTTTCTAAGTTTTATTTCTGATAATACCATTGTTCTCATGGTGACCAGTGAAGAGAGCAAAACAAACAACTCCTATTTTCAGCAGAGGAGGAAAAAAGTTATTTTAGGGTTAAAAAAAAAGCATTCTTCACAACAAAAGCCCTCTCTCTCAGAGAACTTTTCTAGCTCCTTATCCCTCCCAAGAGGAAGGCAGTCATCCAATTCCTTTCCTTTGCAGCCTTCCTAACCAATGTGTACAGAGAAAGCACAATTGTAAGAATACTTGGGAGACTTATAGTCCCACAAGCCACTAAAAGAGTGAGGATTTGGGACAGGAGAGATGGGTCAGCAGTTAAGAGCACCTGAACTGAGCTCCCAGTACCCACATGGTAGGTCACAACCATCTGTTTCAGCAGATGATGCATATACAAACCTGCAGACAAAACACACATCCTTCGATAAAATCAAATATCTAAAAACAACTCTTGAAAAAGACCAAGACCTCATCATAAAATCACAAGTTGCTTCTCTGACCCTATATATTCTCACCATCTCAACAGGCCCCTGAATAATACAGAGGACTGAATTTGAAATAACTGCAAGATGAAGATTCCATATGAGGAGCAGTTCTTTGCAAAACATCCAGATAACAGGGGATGCATAAAACCAAGGACTCCAGAAGCACCCACAGCTGTGAGCAACGTTATACACAGTCTAACACTCAGCAAGAAAAGCATAAAAGTTTACATTAAAGGCCCATTGTTTTCACTTCCTATTATGTTATGTATGTCCAGAATTGGCAAACAAAACAATACAAAGATACAAAGCAAGTAAAACAATAGGAGATAATCAAGTTTGGAATTAGGAGACATGGAATTTAAGCAATATGATTAGTGTGTTAAAGTCTCTGATGAAAAAGTAGAGTAGATGAGTTCTGTAAGCAGAGAAGAGAGACACTTTAATAAAAAAAAATAAACAGCAATGGAATTGAAGATCTCACAGCATAAATGAAGGATATCAGGTCAACAAGACGAGTTATGTGCTTTCTACTAAGCCTAATGATTGGAGTGCAATCCTGGGACCTGGAGGATGCAAGGATAGAACTGACTCCCACAGCTGTCCTGTGACCTCCCCTTGTGCACATGGGCATGTGTACACACACACACAACCACCATTACCACCACCACCACCACCACCAAGAACAACAAATACAGGGATGTTAAAAAATAAATAAATGAAAATGTCTTTGCTGGACTTAGACAAAGAAAGTATTAATGGACTGGAACATGGGGTAAAGACTGAAACATGAAGAGGAAAAAGAGTAAGTATAAAGTAAAATAAATAAGTCATTCAAGAATAATAGTGGGCCATTTCCAACATTGAAGCTTTTATGTGTTTGTAGTGTAAAAAGGGAAAAAGAATGGGAAATAAGGAACACTGACTGAAGTTAATAACTCCCAAGATTTTCAAAACTGATTGTCCATACTCATCCTGTCAGGAGCAAAGATATTCTGAAAAGATCCACCTCATGCTTCACTTTGGCTAGCAGACTGCAGAGACGATAGGCCCAAAGGAAGTGGAGTTCCCCCAGGAATTTCACGTAGGCTGAAGGGAAGTGTTGAAATTCTGGTGCTAGCAAGAGGGGAAACATAGCTCCTGGGAAGAGATTTCACAGTGATGGCAACTTGGAGGACAGATCTGGAGCCAGGAGCCCAGACAATGATGTGTCAGCAATGGGTGGGACAACCCATTGACCAAGCCTACTAAGCGAGGAATACTTCTTACACGTTTTTAAACCTTAAACCTCATGTTGGGACCTCCAGAACAGACCAAGGTGGAGGATTGGATGGGGTCATTGGACTTTATTTGTTCCCATTCCCATTGTAGCCACATTGAGTACATTTCCTTTTCCTCTGCTTTTCACTTAGACTTGATTCTGTAAGTGGCAACTGAGAGGGTTGGTCAAACCTAGTGTGTCTTAAAGCTGCCGGGACCTAGTCTCTAAACTTGAAAGCAGGAAAAAGAAACACTTGGGAGTTTATTAAACAGGATAAGTACCAACTTATAAACTCTTAGGCATTAGTCAATGTAGTCAAATACTCAAACTAAATATACTGAAAGAGAATGATAAAAATGAAGGAGCTAGATCTATGTAGAAATAAGGGTGAGAATTATATAGACTGCTTAGCAGAAACCAGGAAGGCAGGAATAAACTGGAACAAGACTTTAAAAGTTCTTCAGTACAACTCAATAACCTGGGCTTTTATATCCAGCAATTTTTCTTTCTAAATGAAAAAAAAACTAAAGAAAATAAAGACTCCTTTGAAAAGAATATGAAGGCATTCACTGACAGTACGGCACCCCTAGGAGAAATGTTAGTTCTTCAGCGAGAAGAAAAATTGAACAGGTCAGGATTCTGACTTCTCAAAAGAAGGAGCTAGTGTCCGTGACAGAATCGAATAAGGAAAATCTCTTCAAATGCTCAAAAATAAGTATAGTTAATAAACTGAGAGGAGGAGGAAAATGGGATCCTATAAAATGTTCTATTAAACCAGGGAAAGAAACTGTAAAGAGAGGGCAAGATTTTCTAAAGGAACAAGTAGAAAAATGGTGACAAGATGGCAGATATTAAGTGAATGAGATGAGCAGTCAGCTTAAACATCTGCAATTAGCGGTCTCACAGTTCTGGGGACTTTAAGTCCAAGAGCAAGGTTCTAACAGGCTCAGTTTCCTGGCTTATAGACAGGATTTGTGCTCTGCCCTCAGACAGTGCTCCCCTAGTCTACGCTGAGCAGCAGCGCATTCAGGCCCAGTGTGAAGGAAGGACAAGGTGAGGAGGGAGAGAGATGAGGTGACGAGTTAGTGGACACACACACACACACACACATGAATATATATATATATATATAAATACATACTAAATATATATTCATGAAAATATGAAAATGAAACCAAATGCAAGATGCAGAATTTTCAGTTCCTCTTCTCATTACTGTGGCTTAAACTCCTAAAAAGAACCACTTTAAGGGAGGAGAGCTGATTTTTGTCATGGTTTGATGGTAAAGGTTGGACGGGAATGCAGCAGCAGCTTGTGGATGTGGCAATAGGAACACAGAGCTGTTTCTCACATGCTGGAGACCAGTAACATAGAGGAATGCAGGCCTGTACATAGCTTTCTCCTTTCCTTTGGTGTTCAATTCCGGACTCCATGTGACAGGGTAAAGTTTCCCACACATAGGGAGAATGTTTTTTCCCTTCAGTTCATCCTCTCTGGTAAATAATTCGGAGATAGAGTCAAAGATGTGCCTCTTTAAATCCCTAGGTGTTTCTTCTTACAGTGCTCATGATGACAATTAAATTTAATAATCATGTGTAATAAATAAATGTATGCAGGTGTAGACATATACTTTTCAACAAGTGAAACAATAATGAACACCAGAAAAAAGACAGCTTCTTTAACAAAGATTGCTGGGAAGACTGGAAATCCACAAAGGGAGGGCAGAAGTGCAGTCCCTGACAATCGCCCTACAAAGAAAGCAAAACAGAGCAAAGACCTTAGTTAAGGCAAGACACGAAAAATTGAAACTACTAGAGAGAGACAGAAAAAGCACTCCACTAGGTATAAGCACTGACTCCAGAGGCACAGGCTAGAAGAACCAGTAGGATTAAGATAAACTAAAAAGTGACTTACAGACAAAGAGCTAATTAAATAAAGAAGCAATACTTAAATAAGCTACTATATAAATTAAAATATATTAAATAACAATTAAATACTCATCAAAAGGAGGATAAATACCTAGAGTGTATAAAGAACTTCAAAATCTTAGCACAAAACATGACAACCCAGTCAATGAGTATGAAAATCAACAGAATAAACATTCTCCATGAAGAAATACAAATGACTAATGAATACATCTAAAAATGACAAAAACCTATAGAATATATATATATATACATACATATACACACACATACACACATACATATAAGTGTGTGTGTGTGTGTGTGTGAAGGTATGATGGTTTGAAAGAAACTGAGTGGCATTATTAGAAGGTGTGGCTTTGCTGGAGTAGGTGTGGCCTTGTTAGAGGAAGTGTGTCTCTATGGGGGTGGGCTTTGAGGTTGCCTATGTTCAAGTACACCCAGTGACAAGTTTCACTACCTATTGCCTGCAGATCAAGATTTAAAATTCTCAGCTCCTTCTCCAGCACCATGTCTGTCTGCATGTCACTATGTCCCACCATGACGATAATGGACTCAACCTCTGAAACTGTAAACCTGCCCGGATAAGAGTGGTCGTTGTCATGGTATCTCTTCACAGCAATAAAGCCCTAAGTAATATCTGTCTATCTATCATCTATCTATCTATCTATCTATCTATCTATCTATCTATNNTATCTATCTATCTATCTATCTATCTATCTATCTATCTATCATCTATCTATGTCAGTCTATCTGTATGTCCATCAATCCATCCATCTATGATGAATGTGTGTATATGTATATATGTATTAGGTGTGTGTGTGTGTGTGTGTGTGTGTGTGTGATTTATTAGAATGTCTTACAGGCTGTGGTCCAATTAGTCCAAAAGGACTGTCTACCAACAGGATGTGCAAGAATCTAGTAGATATTCAGTTTCTAAGGCTGGATGTCGCCACTGGTCTTCAGCATATGCCAGAATCCTGCAGAGGTAGCTCTAATGACAGTGAAGGGATGGACTTGCCAGTGAGACTGAGCACAAGCAGACAGAGACAGCAAGCTTTCTTCTTGCATGTCCTTTATATAGGCTGCCACCAGAAGGTGAGGCCCAGATTAAAGGTGAATCTTCCCGCCTCAAAATATCTGGATTTAAAGTGGCTCTTCCCACATCACATGATTTAATTTAATTTAATTAAGAAATAAATCCTTCACAGGTACCCAACTGCTTGAGTTTTAGTTAATTTCAGATGCAGTCAAATAGATAACCAAGAACAGCCATAACAAGCTGTCTATAGATTATTCATGTTCCTGTAAGTAACCCCAATAAAGTAATTGGGGTTCAGCAAGCCATACTTAGAATCTTTTCTTTGGTCTGTTGATACCATCTCTTTATGGATTAAATAGCAGTTGATTTAAATCTGTCCAGAAAAAGTCATAGAACAAGTCACTAGGAAAATCAGTCTAATCACAAAACTACCATGTGGTCCAATGATGCTGTCTCTGCATTTAATCAAAGGAATCAAAGTCATATATACTAAAAATATTTACATCTACATACCAATGCTTACGACAGTACTCTTCACAATATCTGTGTATCTATATATAGTGGCTGAATGGCTAAGGAAAATGTGGCGTGTGTACAAAACAGTATTAGCTAGTCATTAAGAAGATTGAAATCGCATCGCAGGTAGGGATACATTAAGCACAGTATGGCAGATCCAGAAAGCACCATGTTTTGTCTCCTGTATGGATTCCAATTTATAGAAAGAAGTAGAACAAGGAAAAAAAGAAGGGCAAAAAGAAGGAAATACAGAAAGCAGAGGAGTTGAAGTGGACAGAAAGTTGGAGGAAAGGATGAAGAAAGGAAGACTAGAAGAAATGACAGGCAAGAAGAAATGTCACAGGAAGTCGCTAACAAAACTATATAAACAAAACGCCTTATCTACGTGCATAATAAAGGAAGGGGGCAAGTGGGCAGCCACAGGACACTGTTTGGAAGCAGTTAACCCCTTGCTGCATGATGCTTACAGGACATTGATGGTCATTTGTTGAAACCCTAACCTTACAGTTCAGGCAGTAAAACAGGTCATCACAGCACTCAGAAATCTGAGTTAGAAGAGTCACCATTTCAAGGCTAGCTTGGGTTGCATAGTGAAAATCAACAAAAAGAAACTGAATATAATTTAGAAAGTTGAAGAACCTTAGGAGAAAGGACAGCCTATGACAAGAGACTATAATAATGGTAAAAAATGAAGCAACCTTTCAATATATGTATATATGATGTATATGTGTATGATGTATATATGTGCATATCATGTATATATGTTGTATGTGTCTGCTATATATATGATATGTATATATACATGTATTTTAAGATGCTTCTACACTAGCAAGTCTCTATGTAGCTTTTTCAAGGGTTTTTAGTGTTCATTATCCCTCTTCCATACCCTCCAGGCCTTAATCCCTCTTGCTCCATTATTCCCCACCCCCTTCACATCACCTGCATTGTAGCTCCTCCTACCTCTTTCTTTTATTAATAAATTTATTGAGAACCTCTGGGTCCTAAGCCCGGTAGAAAGCAGAAAAGCCAAACAAGAGCCGCCTCTAAAGGCAACAAGCTCAAAGCGTGGAAACAGAAATACAGAACCGCACAGCTGGTACGTGTGTCAAAAGAGGATTTTTTCAAAACAGAAAGGATATAGTGGAATCAGAACTAACCAGAGGCAGGGCAGGAGAGTGCAAGCCTACATGTGGAGCTGAGAGGACCATCCTGGGTGGGGGTGGGGCTCTTGCCACACTCAGTCCCACCCTCTTGGTCTCTTGTGCCCACAGCAGGCAGGTACAGACCACCTTCCCATCCAGTGGCAGAAGGGAGACAGAAACAGGCTGTTTCAGACACTGGTTCCCAGGACGCCAGCTGAGACCAGGTCCTGAAGTGGGATGAGGCCCCCAGCAGCCTAGCACTGGGCAATGCAGTGAGCATGGAAATGAAGAAGGTCACCAGTATAAAACAGGTAGTCACTACCTGTTGGCAGGGCTGGCAGTCCTGCCCATGAGAACTGCGATACCGAGACCTGTGTGAGAGGGGGTTTCTTCCTCGGTGTAGCCAGGAAGTTTGGTGGTATACGTGAAAGAGTGGTAGCTGGATCATATGGTAGATCTAAAAGGATAAAAAAGCAAACGAAGAAAACACCTTGCTTTTAGCTCTTTGCAGAACCGCAAGGCTGATTTTCACAGTGACTCTGCCAGTTTTACCCACTCCCACCAATGAATAAGTGTTCCCGTTTCCCAAATTCATGCCTGCACTTGTTCCTGTCATTTTTTTGTCTTTGTTTTATTACTGTTTTGGCTTTTGAGGTAGCATCTGACTATATAGACTTTCATGGCCTGGAACTCACTTGTTGACCAGTCTGAACTTGAACTAATGGAGATGTGCCTATTTTTCAAATGCCAGGATTAGAGGCATGGGGCCCAGCCTGTGTCTTTGTGTTTTAGTATTAGACATTCTGACTGGGATAATATGAAATCTCAACACAGTTTTACTTTGCATGTCCTTGATGGCTAAGGATGTCGAACATTTAAACTCTATTTCTTAGCTATTTGTATTTCTGTTTTTAAGAACATTGTTTTGTTCCATTCTCCACGTTTTAATTGGGCTGTTTGGTCTTTATGTGTCATTTTTTTTTAGTTCTTTATATAGTCTGGACACTAGCTTTCTGTCAGATGTATAGCTGCTAAATAATTTTTCCCTTCTGTGAGACACCCTTTTACTCCAATCATGGTGTCCTTTGCTGTGCAGAAGCCTGTTTCAGTTTTCTTGTATTAGTGTTTTTTTTCTCCATAACCATGATAAATTCCATGACTAGGGGAGTAAAGAGTTGATTTGGCATACAGGTTACAATACACCACAGAGGAAAGTCGCCGAAACTGTGGACAAGTGATGCTTACTAGCTTGTGCCTCCTGGCTTGGTCAGTCTATTTTTTTTGATCCAACCCAGAATCTCTTGCCCAGAGGAGCACTACCCACAGTGGGGTGTTTCCTTCCACATCAATCATCAACCAAGAAAATGTCCCATAGAACTTGCTCTTAGGCCAGTCTGATGGAGGCATTTTTCTCAGTTGAGGTTCCCTCCTCCCAGGAGACACTAGGTTGACTTGTGGACAAAACCAAAACAACAAAAATAGCACAAGTTTCATAGTGGAGTTGCTCTGTAATGAGGGGGGCAAATCTTCTCTTAGGAACCTTCAGCCACCGGAAAAAAAAAGAAAAGAAAAAAAAACCGTGCTATGAATGAGTAACTATAGGCTAGTGCTCTTGTTTACTTCAGATTAACGTGACATGATTACCAACAGCTATGTATATGACTATAAATTCATGCAAACACACACAAGCGTGCACACACACACATACACCTTTGCTTTCTCAACAAAAAGTCCCTAAATGGGGGAGATAGTCCAGTTGCAATAAAACGCTGAATACCAGTTCTTATTTTGTAAACAGCATTCTTCACTCTAGTCTCCTTAGAGGACTGATTAACTCTATGACTAGGGCAGAGTCTATAGAGATTCAGCTCAGAGCGTCTCACAGTGTTATAAAATAATGCAGTGAAAAATTGTAAAAAAACATTACCTTAAAAGGACACAGGAGTGTCATGATCCACATGGTTTGGGTCCTGGAACTTTGGCTATTGGTAGTATGGGAACGAAGAAAGGACAGACATACAGACACACATGCAGGAAAGCTGAGATCAGATGGGGTGTACTACCACCACAACTAAGAATCCCAGAGTGGTTATTAAATAAAGCACAGAAGGAGCAGTTAGTTAGTCTCCTTAGGAGTTCTTTCTGTATGTGCACAGTCTCAGACTTTGAACATCCAAAATGAGGAAGCTGCAGTTGCTTGCCTTTGCACACACAGATAATCATTCATAACACTCAGATTTGGACTCCTGCTGAGTTTTGCTACCCTTCTTGAGACTGGCCCAGGTGGAGAAATAGCTTTGCCAATGACTCTGAGTTTTCAACACAGGAGTGCTCATGTTCACAATACATACGCACTCAGGACTTCACTCACTCAAGTTTGGTTTCCTACAGAAGAGCCTACTGAAAGAACTATCAGTGGTAAAAAACTGAACATTTTGGGCCACAACATAATAGTCATATTGGATCATAATTCAAAATATAAATGAAATACACTGAAGGAGCCAGTCCAAGCCAGGGACATCTGTGGGAACAGGTCTGAGCCAGCAACCTCCATTGGAACAGGCATGAGCCAGCAACCTCAGCTGGAGCAGGCCAGAGGTAGGTACAAGGGAGCCACAACTGAAGGAGCATGCTGGAGCCATAGACCTCTGAGGGACCAAACACTAGTCAGCAACCTCCAAGGGAGCAGGCCCAAGGTAGCAACCTCAGCTGGAGCAGCCCCAAGCAAGCAACCTCCATTGGAGCAGCCCAAATGACCCCCAGGATTGCAGAGAGACCCCCCAGAAGCACTGAGAGACCTGTGGGAACACCAAAATGACCTCCGGGATGAGTGGAACCATGGCCCTGACTGTACCATCATGAAAACTCAAATATAGATGAAGCAGAAGAAAATGACCTAAAAAATAACTTTAGGAGGATGTTTGAGGCCCTTAAAGAGGAAATGAAAAATTCCCTCAAAGAAATGGAGGAAAAGACAAACAAAAACTTGGAAGAAATCAACAAATCCCTTAAAGAGAACTAAGAACATGCAATCAAACAGATGAAAGAAATGATTCAAGACTTGATAACCAAAATAGAGAAAATAAAGAAAACACAAATAGAAGGAATTATAGTGTGAGAAAACGATCAGGAACCACAAATGCAAGCATAAACAGCAGAGTACAAGGGAACGAAGAGAGAATTTCAAGAGCTGAAGATACAACAGAGGAAAAAGACTCACCCGTCAAAGAAAAGATTAAATCTAACAAAAGCTTAACACAAAATATCCAGAAAATATGGGACACCATGAAAAGACCAACCTTAAGAATAATAGATATAGAATAAGATAAAGAATTTCAACTCAAAATCACAGAAAATATATTTAACAAAATCATAGAAAAATTTTTTCTCAACCTAAAGAAAGATGTGCCCATGAAGACACAAGAAACTTGTAGAACACTAAATAGACTGGATCAAAAAAAAGTCCCCTCGCCACATAATAATCAAAACATTAAACATGCAGAATAAAGAAGGTATATTAAGAGCTGCAAAAGAAAAAGGCCAAGTAACATATAAAGGTAGATCTGTCAGAATTACACCTGACTTCTCAATGGAGACAATGAAAGCCATAAGGTCCTGGTCAAACTTTATACAGACACTAAAAGACCACAGATGCCAGCCCAGACTACTACACCCAGCAAAACTTTCAGTAACTATAGATGGACAGAACAAGATATTCATGACAGATCTGGATGTAACCAACACCTAGCCACAAACTCAGCCTTACACAAAGTACGAGAAAGAAAACTCCAACACAAAGAAGTTAGCAACATTCACAAAAACACAGACAGTAGATGATCTCACAGCACCACATCCCAAAGAAAGGGAAAACACACAATAACATCATCAACAGCAAAACCTAAAATAACAGACACTAGCAATCACTGGTCATTAATATACCTTAATATAAATGGACTCAACTCACCTATAAAAAAACACAGGCTAACAAATTGGATATGAAAACAGAATCCATCCTTCTGCTGCATACAAAAAACACAACTCAACTTCAAACACAGACATCACTAAAAAGGGTTGGGAAAAAATTTTCCAGATCAAATGGACCTAAGAAAAAAGCTGGTATAACTATCCCAATATCCAACAAAAGAAACTTTAAACTAAAATCAATCAAAGGATACAAAGAAAAACATTTCATACTAGTCACAGAAAAAAATCCATCAATCTCAATACTGAACATCTATGCCCCAAATACAAGGGCACCCTCATATGTAAAAGAAACACTACTGAAGCTTAAATCACACATTAAACGCCACACACTAATAGTGGGAGACTTCAACACTCTACTCTCACCGCTGGACAGGCCTGTCAGACAGAAAATTAACAGAGAAATAAGGGAACTAACAGAAGTTATGACTCNAATGACCACATAACATATCCAAATTTATGGGACACAATGAAAGCAGTGTTAAGAAGAAAGTTCATAGCACTAAATACCTACATAAAGAAGCTGGAAAAATACCACACTAGTGTGTTAACAGATCACCTGAAAACTCTAGAACAAAAAGAAACAAACTCACCCAGGAGGACTAGATGGCAGAAAATAAATTGAGAGCTGAAATAAAAAATAGAATCAAAGAAAACAATACAAAGAATTAATGAGACAAAGAGTTGCTTTCTCGAGAAACTCAACAAAATAGACAAACCTTTATCCAAACTAACCAGAAGGCAGAGAGAGAATATACAAATTAACAGAATCAGAAGTGAAAAGGAGGCCATAACAACAGACATGAGGACATCCAAAGAATCATTTGGCCATATTTTGAAAGTCTGTATTCCATAAAATTGGAAAGCATAAAGGACATGGACAATTTTCTGGATAAATATCACTTACCAAAATTAAGTCAAGACCAGATAAGCAAAATAAATAGACCTATACCTGCTAAAGAAACAGAAACAGTCATCAAAAGTCTCTCAATAACTAATACCAATACTCCACACAATAGAAACAGAAGGAACATTGCCAAACTTTTCTTTTGAGGCTACAATTACCCTGATACCCAAACCACACAAAGACATTACTAAGAAAAAAATTTACAGAATAATCTCACTCATGAACATTGATGCAAAAATACAAAATAAAATACTGGCAAACTAAACTCAAGAACACATCAGAAAAGTCATTCACCATGTTCAAGTTGGCTTCATCCCAGAAACGCAAGGGTGGTTCAACTAACGAAAATCTGTCAATGTTATATCCACCATATAAATAAACTGAAAAAAAACCCACACGATCATCTGATGAGATGCTGAAAAAGCCTTTGACAAAATATAACATGCCTTTATTGTAAAGGTCTTGGAGTGAGCAGGGACACAAGGAGCATACATAACATAATAAAGGCAATATACAGCAAGCCAACAGCAAACATCAAACTAAATGGAGAGAAACTCACAGCGATCCCACTGAAATCAGGAATAAGACAAGGTTGTCCACTCTCTCCATATCTATTCAACATAGTTCTTGAGGTCCTAGCTAGAGCAATAAGGCAACAAAAGGAAATCAAGGGGACACAAATCTGAAAAGAAGAAGTCAAACTCTCACTATTTGCTGATGATTTGATAGTTTACATAAACGACCCCCAAAATTCTATCAAAGAAATTCTATAACTCATAAACACTTTCAGCAATGAAGCAGAATATAAGATTAACTCGAAATAATCATAGCCCTCCTTTATACAGATGATAAATGGGCTGAGAAAGAAATCAGAAAAACATCACGCTACACAATAGCCGCAAATAGCATACAATATCTTGGAGTAACTCTAACCAAACAAGTGGAAAACCTGTATGACAAGAACTTTAAAACTTTGAACAAAGAAATTGAAGAAGACACCAGAAAATAGAAATATCTCCCATGTTTTTGAGTTGGTAGAATTGACAGTAAAAATGGCAATCTTACCAAAAACTATCTACAGAGTCAATGCAATGCCCATCAAAATCCCAGCAAAAATCTTCACAGACAATACTCAACTTCGTATGGAAAAACAAAACAAACAAAAACCCAGGATAGCCAAAATAATTCTTTCCGAAAAATGAACTTCTGGAGACATCACCAACCCTTTCTTCAAACTCTGCTACAGAGCTACAGTACTGAAAACAGCTTGGTATTGGCATTAACACAGACAGGAGGACCAATGGAACCAAGTTGAAGACCCAGATATCAATCCACACACCTATGAACACCTGATTTTTGACAAAGAAGCAAAAAAAAAAAATAAAGTGAAAAAAAGCATATTTAACAAATGGTGCTGGCATAACTGGATATCAACACATAGAAGAATGAAAATAGAGCCATATCTATCACCGTGCACAAAACTGAAATAAAAATGGATCAAAGATCTCAACATAAAACCAACCACACCGAACCTCATAGAAGATAAAATGGGAAGTACACTTGAATGCATTGGCACAGGAGACCCCTTCCTAAATAGAACCCCAGCAGCACAGACACTGACAGAAACAATTAATAAATGGGACCCCCTGAAACAGAAGCTTCTGTAAAACAAAGGACATAATCAACAAGATAAAATGACAGCCTACAGAATGGGAAAAGATCTTCACCAACCCCACAACTGACAGAGGACTGATCTCCAAAATATACAAAGAACTCAAGAAATTGGTCATTAAAAGAACAAAT
>LOEQ01001137.1:277674-289816 GCA_001685075.1 Bramus lutescens | reverse complement strand
AAGATCAGAGAGTAAAACAGCCCCACTGGTCAGCCTTACAGACCAGACAGTGGTGACATACTCTTTTAATCCCAGGAGCCACACTAGTTGCCATAGAAACCGGGCAATAGTGGTGCACGCCTTCAATCCCAGCCCTGGAGAGGATTGTAAAACAGGAGGAGACAGCTCTCACACACAGTCTCATTCTGAGATTCCTGGAGGCAGGATCGCCATTTCAGACTGAGGTAGAGGTAAGAGCCAGTGGCTGGCTGCTTTGCTTTTCTGACCTTCAGCTTGAACCCCAATTTCTGTATCTGGGTTCTTATTAATCATGCTACAGAGAAGTCCATGGAATTTGTGCAGTTTGGATTATATGTTTAAGTTCCCACCGTTGAGATAAATGCCTGGGAGATTCAGCTGGAAGGGGGAAGGCTTATTTCAGCCATAGTTTCTGTCCATGGCTGCCTGACCTTGCTTCTTTGGGTCTATGGCATGACAGGACATCACGTTGGGCAGTAACTGGTGGATGAAGCTACACACTTCATGGCAATTGGGATGTGTGTGACGGAGAGGAGGAGGAGGAGGAGAAATCAGAATCCTAAAATCCCCTTCAAAGGCATATACATCTCCAGTGGCCTAACTTCCTCCCACCAGGCCCACCTCACAAAGGGCCTATCACTTAATAGAAACTACAGGCTGGAAACAAAAGCTTAACCACATGGGCCTTGGCTGGGTGGGGGGGGATATCTTCAGGATCCAGATTGCAGCAGGTTAGCTGTGACTCCCTTCTTAGAGGATCCAGTGGGGTTGGGCCATCGCCATTATGCCAGATGGATTCCCCATACTTTCTAATGTTCCGTCTGTTGCTGTTGACTTCTGAGCTGCCTGGGATTGGGATCAGTCAACTCAGCGAGGAGTTTTGCAGGTTGGCCCATCCTGAAGCTGACACAGCAGTCACTACCCAAACCCTACAAGCAGGGCTGCCAGAGGCAATATAAAAAAAAAACCAGACAAACAAGGAAGTCTTTCTCCACGTTTCTACTGCAGTTAGGTCGTATCATCCAGGAGTGACACAAACCAGCCTTTTCATTGAGGAAAATAAAGTGCCTAGACACTTCCATGGCCTGGGAAAGTCTAAGCCAGAGTCTTTTTTTTTTTTTTAAAGGTTTTGTTTGATTTGCCTCCCCCATGGTTACCCCCCTTGGTGCCTAGCATCAGGCTGGACTGGAAGAAAGGGGTGAGTGGCCAGGGAGATGCAGCCATGTGATAGGCCTTTGTGAAGCAGCTTCCACGTTTTGATAAATAACTTCAGGAAAAAGGTGAGATGTTGATGCCAGGAGGTATCTGTATTTCTGGGGGATCCTTTCCTGTTTTCATGAATATGAATAAAGCCTGGGCCATCTCACTTTTCAGAGCTGTGTTTTCTCATTAAACAACCACCGCATTGCATGCGGAAGGAACTAGATATTCCGGACACAGGATTTGGCAGACCTCAATCACAAGGCTTCCAATATTGGCTTTCAGAAACCCATTCCACACTTGGCCCTGACTTTCAAACCTTGTCCAGGCACCAAGCAGGAAGATGTCTCTGGCTGCGGCCCGAGGCAGGGTGCCACTTTGTAAAACCCTTCACGGATCTCTTCAGGGTCCTGGCTGGGGAGGGTGAGGCATTTGCTCTTCCAGTGACCTCCTCTCCTTGGACGAGGGTGCAAAGTTAAAGTCCCAGAGGGGTTTCAGGTCACCCTACAGTGTCACCGGAGCAGAGGCACCAAGGGGCCTTTGTGTACAGACTGGGGCAGCAGTGCTTTGATCTTGACCTCTCAATCAGGTAGTCTACTGTATAACTGATAACACTCATCACATTAAAAGTGATGTTTGCTTTAAGGTAAAATGTGTATTTTTGATCAAGGGTTCGGCTGTGTCTTCTGAGTGGTGTCTCATTTTACAAGGCATTGTTCAGAGACTTCCCATTTCTCAACCAGAAGCTGAGGAAATGTGTTTCCACTGCAGATTCCTAACAAATACACAGGAACCAGACTCAACAGTGTGCATCATATTATATCTAGCAAACGCAGATGCACCCCACTGTTTGTGAGCTATTTTACACACACACACACACACACACACACACACGCCTACTTGTGCTTGTTAAGATGGTTTTCTTTGCTGGTGTGCATGGAGATATATTTAGCTGTGTGCTCATTTTAGGAAAACCTTGAGCCACAGAAGATAAGGACCATGTAGGGCCTTTGCTCTGGATACGAATCTCTTGTCCCTTTGGAGATGTGAGATTTGCTTGACAACAGCACTCCTAAGAAGCTGTTTCCGTGTATTTTGGGTGGGAAGAGTTTGTCCTTTCATGAGAGATATTCCAACATGTTGATAAAAAGAACAATGCCATTTAGTCATCCTTACTTATTTCTCTGAAGTCAGTTGTGTGTGTGTGCATGCATGCATGTGTGTGCACATGAGTTCACGCTCATGTGTGTACACGTGTAGGCCAGATGGTGGTAACTTCCACTTCTAGAATTGATCCTTAGGATCCTGTCCACCTTATTTATTTATTTATTTATCTATCTATCTATCTATCTATCTATTTATTTATTTNCTACTAGCCTGGAACTCGGCTGGCTGGTTAGTCAGCCCCCCCGGGACCCATCTGTCTGCCTCTCCAGTGCTGGGTTTACGTCCAGCCTTTTCACATGGGTTCTGGGGATTACATTCAAGTCTTCATGGTTGCCAACGAGCACTTTGCTGATGGAGCCATCTCCCTGACTCCTTCACAGTTCCCAACTGAAGAGACCAGGGTAGAGAAGATCAGTACATGAGTTTCATGCTATAACATGTACATGTATATATGTATATATTCCCACTTCTCTGAGCTTGTTATTGCCTAAGGGGATCTGAGTCCCTGGCCCCCAAAGGACATATTTTTCAGAATTTGCCTACATTTGCATCTAGAATGATGTTGGTTGCAGAAAGGAAATTGATGCTAGAGTTACATTGGGAATAGAATGTTGATGGTTGTCTGGTAAACTTGGCTAGGGCAAACTGCTTATATTAAGTTGAAGTGAAAATTTTTTTCAAGGTAGGGTTTCTCTGTGTAGCCCTGGCTGACCTGGAACTCACTCTGTAGACCAGGCTGGCCTTGAACTCACAGAGATCCACTTGTCTCTGCCTCCTGAGTGCTGGGATTAAAGGAGAGTGCCACCACCACTCAGTATTTTTTTTTGAGAATTTCATACATGAGTACTGTATTTATATCATTTCTCCTCCTCTCTCTCCAGATGTAACTCCTCCTGTTCCCCTCCTCCTTCTTAACTTCAGGGTCTCTTCTTTATTATTCTTACACCGCACACACACACACACACACACACACACACACACACACGCACCCCCGTTGCTGAGTCTATTTAGTGACGCTCACATGCACATGTGTTTAGGGCTGACTCCTTGGCACTGGGTAACCTATCATTGGAGCCATCCCTGGAGAAAGCTGGGTCTTCATCTCTCAGAAATCAGCCATTCCTTGCCTATAGCCCTTTGTCTAGGGTGGGGCCTGCTAAGATTTTCCTCGCTCACTTTGGCTTGTCCACAGCTCTTGTCATTGTGTGGGTGTTCTTCTGGACATCATCATCTTCGAAGAGATCAGAACGTTTTCAGGCTCTGTCAGCTTTTTGGGGTCCTAAGGCTGAGGCGCAGTAGGATCTGTTAGTCCAGGAGTTCCTTCCCATCTCTTTTCACAATAGCCAAACGGAGAACACATGGGTGGGCGTCCACAGTGCACCCCACGCAGCCTTGCCCTTCCTCTCTCCAGCTCTCAGTCTATAACATCATACCCCTCACTCAACAGCAGGCACATTCTGCCACGGGTCAAGACCCTTCGCTTCACAGGAAACCATTACTGTTTCCAACATGGACTGGGACCACATAACCCATTCCGCTCTTCACCCAGAGCCTCAGAGGCTGCTTCTGTGGCCATGGTTTCTCACTGACAGTGTGAAGTCTGTGGTCATCATCCACATCAGTGAGTTTCAGACAGCCGGTGCCTGGGAAGGAGACCTTCAGTGTTACCTTGACACAACCGACTGCCATGGGCATGGATGATTAGCCAAAGGAAAGACAGTCTAGAAGAACCCCATTCCCAGGGAAAGATCAGACCCGGACACTCTTAAAGTTCTGTCCTCCTTCTTCCCATGGAGTCTTCACTGGAGCACACTAGGTGGCTTCCTGGGCTTGTGGACAGCTAAGAGCATCTTGTTCCAATAGAAGCTGCCGTATTTACTTTTCTCACTGCTGTGACAGCATGCCTGGTAGGAAGCCTGACCGAAGAAGACTTTGCTTCGTCTTATAGTTAGGAGTCCAGTGCAAAGCCGTGGGGATGGCATTGCACGCATCTGGGCAGATGAAGGAGCAGAGAGAGACATGGAAACAGGCACTCACTCATCTGGCTTTGTCCGGTTCCTCTTTTGTGCTGTCTTGGCCTCCAGACCACTGGGATGACCCTCAGTAAATCCCGACTGGAAATAGCCTCAGAGATGCACCCAGCATTGTGCGCCACTCGTACCTGTGGTTTTCTTAATTCAAAATGAACAACCATGGCCCTGTAAATCCTACCCTTGCTCTTCACGGTGAAGAGGCGGAGCTCCATGTCCTGATGAAATGGGTGAATTTCAGGCTCCTGGGGAGTGCTTCAGGCCACTGCAGGATGAGGGCCTGTGCAGAGCATTGCTCTCCATGGGGTGACTGGGTCATTCTAAAGAGGCCAGGTATTTCCTTCAGAAGTCAAAGGGAGCTCCATTCACCCTACTTCCTGCCCCCATGAATATTCTAATGATGTCTCCCAGCCTTCCTGTTCCCATTCCCTTCCCTCCCNCTCCTCCTCCTCCTCCTCCTCCTCATTAGTTTATTTTGTAATCCTAAAGACTGAACCCAGGGCCTAGTGCATGTCAGGTGAGGGTTGCCACTAAGCTCTGTCCATAGCCAGTGGCTCTTCTAATCTTAAAACATTCCTATCACTTTAGCGATGACGCTAAGGGATTGTCTTAAGCACGGTAGACGTGTGACAGTGTGTCACATTCTATAGGGTAACTACGAAGCTGTTTCTGGTCTTCCTTACAGTCAGAGGTGACTCTGCGGTTCTGGCCAATGAGACTCAAGCAGGTGTTGCTAAATGTGGTTTCCAGGAAAGCTCCTTAAAAGAGGAGAAGGGAGTGTGTGTTGGGGGTATGTGTTTAGTATATAGGCATGTTCAGCATATGGACATGTTCAGGAGCTGGAAACTGCTGTCTTAGACACTATCGTAGAACTCAAATTTCTGTGTCACCGAAAAGTTTAAGGCCACCCAAAGTCAAATGGACCTGCACAGGGCCAGCTACAGATGCCCAGACTCTTATCAGAGGCAGATCACTGTACTCATTGTAGGAAAACCACGCCATTGGGCATGCAGATGGTGGTGGGGGAAGGGGAAACGGACAGGTGTGTGAATGAGATTCATGTCTCTGAGGTGCCCTGCCCCACTGATGCTCCTGAGGCAGAATCTCATCTGAGAACCCCTCTCTAGACTGGCCAGGCTAAGAAACTTTCCTGGTCCCCAAGATGGCCATTTCAAAAGTCCCCGGAACTTCTTCCCCTCCTCATTCCCATTTGATGACATCATTTCTGGGTTTAGTGAGGAAGTGGGAGCATTCACTAGAGAATGGTTTCATTTTCCCCTAGCCACACCCCTTTTGATCTGTCTTCCTTCCTTTTCTTGCTCCTTGTTGAGGGGGGTTGGCTCTGCTGGGCCCTGGGACCCATGTCCTCTCATCTCGCTGGGACGTCACCTCTATCCGTTCTCCATGCACCAGCCACCCTCTGCCTCTCCACGCTATGGCCCAGCCTCGGACCCTTCAGTCTCACCGTCTCCAGTTCCTCCCTCCCTGCCCCTCGCGCACTGACTTTCTCCAGGCCAGCGCCTGGTCCCTATTGTCCCACAGAAACAGTCTCATCAAGGTCACCAACAACCTGTTGCCACATGCAATAGCTAACTCTTTGTCCGTAGCCTACTCCAACTCTGGATATACACCACCCAAAAGATTGCGTTCTTTAAAATTATTTTCAATTAGCTTCAACAGCGTGGGCAAGGAATGGCGTGGGAGCTTTGATGATGAGGGCTTTATTGTGTTTATAGCTACATCCCAGGAAGCTAGAATACTGCCTGCTACACACAAAAAGTCCAGCTTATGCTTATCAAACAAGTCGGGAGTGATGGCTGGTTGTGAAGCTTCATAGGTTTTAGAATCACCAAGGAGACACACCCCTGCTGTGTCTGTGACATATTTCCAAAGATGATCAGCCTCAGGGGAAGATGTCACCTCAGAATGGGCAGAACTTTCTAATGGCTGGCCCGGACACGAAAAGGTTCAAGGAAAAAGCAATGTGCTCTGCCCACCTTCACTTCCAAGTGAGTCTGTGGCTGACACCACCATCCTCTACTGCCATCGTTCCTCAGCTTTGTAACCTTTCCAGCGTGGACTCAATTCCAGAGACCTTCCAGGGAGCTCCAGATCCTCCAGTGCCAGACGGGAACTGCTGAAGCATCCAGCCTTCTGCACGAAGCAGCTGCAGGGGTCTCAGACTCTGCGACATGCAGATGGCCATGGTGGGACTATCACACGGCTATCGTTTAAGGATATATAATAAATTTACTTTTGTTGCAAATACACACATAGACAGATGGATGTATGGATGGAAGGACAGACACAGACAGATGTCTGTTTCTTTGGAAAACCCTTCCTAATACTTAAAGAACCAGCAAAGTACAGCCCACAGAGCAAATCTGATCCCCCGCCTATACTGGAAATAAAACTTTATTGGAAACACAGCTATGTTTACTGGTTCAAACTCTGTGTAAGGCTGACTTTGCAGAAGAGTTGAATAGAACAGCAGAGACTGTATAAATCATAAAGCTCAAATCAGCTCCTGTGTGGCCTTCTACAGAAAGAGCTGGCACACCCCTGATTCAGAAAGCTGCTTTGACTTCTGATCTGTGCTGTGTATGTAAAGCTCTCCCTGGCCTCAGGTGAGCAAGTCAGTTTCTAGCACCTTCTCTTGAGCCTGAGAACTGCCCCACGTGACCCAATACCAGGAGAGTCAATGTTGTGACTCTTTGGTTTTGAGTACACAGTGAACATACATCCTTGTTGGCAGGGCTTGGGCTTCAAGACCTTGAAACCATTTGGGAAACACTGTTTGCTGTGCAGCAGTTAACTGGTTTTCTAGATGTCCCACATGGTCACCATTGTGGTCACCTTTCAGCCTGGCTGGAAAAGGTACCCACTAACAATTTTACCCTTCATAACCTTGCGATGGATGAAGTATTACTGTAACTGTATTAGCATGTGCATAGCATGTACATAGGTTGAGTTTCAGTACCCCAGCATCCTCATAGCACAGATATCAAAGTCCAGGAATGTGAAAGTCCGTCATACAAAATGAAGTTGTGTAGACATGTATGTAACCTGACGCCCTTTCCCTGTGGATCTTAAATTGTCTTTACATTACTTTCAATATCTAAAACGATGTAAATGCTGTGTGGGTGGTCACCATACGACATGGTTTAAAGGAGAAGAACCAGAAAAATTTGCACATAGTCAATGCAGATGCACTTTTTGGGGTGGATGCACTAACTGGGTCTGTGTGTGTGAATGTGGGTGCACACATGCCACAACCCCTGTGGGGACAATGTGGGTGCTGGTCCTTTACTGTTACCTCGTTTGAGAAATGGTTTGTCACTATTTACTGCTACATAAACCAGGATTATTCCAGAGCTTCTCCTGCCTCTACCTCCCATCCTCCTGCATGAGTGCAGTGACTGCAGACGTGTGTCCCCTGCATCAGCCTTCCTTGGGTCCTGGGGACATGATGTCAGATTATCAGCACAGAAGCTCTTCAGCCACTGAACCATCTCTCAACCCCATGTTGATTTCTAAAGATTGTGTGTGTGTGTGTGTGTGTGTGCTCACGCACTCATGTGCACACGAGCAGGTACAAGAAGAAGGTGCCATATCCCTTGGAGCTGGAGTGAGATAAAGTTGTGAATCTTTATTAAAAACCCGACATGGATGCTGGGAGCTAAACTCTGGCCCTCTACCAAGAGCGTTACATGCTATTACGGACTGAGCCATCCTCCAGCCCTATCATGATGCTACTTTAAAAAAAAATTCTCAAGCAATGGTTGGTTGGGTCCCATGAATATGGAGGACTGGCTATAGTCTCATTCTACAGATGAAGAAACTCAAGAGAGAGAAACTGATGACATCACAAGGAACTAGGAGAGAGTCCTGTTCCTCTCTGAGTCAAACACTAACTCAGAGGCCTTCTGTGACCACACCCCCTGCTCGCCACCTGTGAGGAAGATGGCTCAGCACAGCCCTCTGGGTTAGCTCCACAAAGCATGTTAGTTCCCGGATTCTTTGTTTTTCTTTTTGCTTGTAACAACTGAGGCCAAGCAAAGGAATACCTTTCTGGAAAAAGCATATATAATCTAAAATATTTTGCTTTTATTCAGTGCCTTGAAGGTGCATGCCTTTAATCCCAGTACTTGGGAGGCAGAGGTAGGTGGATCTCTCTGAATTTGAGAACAGGTATATAGTGAGTTTCAGGGCAGCCAGGGCTGTGGAGAGAGACACTGTCTCAAATGTCCCCCACGAGACATTTCTAAAAAGGAACAGTAGCGATTGCCACGAAGGTGCCATTTCCCCCTTTGTAGCTGGCTTTCAAGGGTGTCTTGTTTGTCTCATCTTGGTTGCGTGTATCTTAAGACAACTGCACAGATTTTATTTCTAAGTGAAATATTTCCACATTTCTCAGAATCGGAAAGGAACGACTATGGCAGAAAATGTCTTTCTTTTCTCTCTGTTCTGTAATGCAAGTCATTGTATTGGTTAAAGGCCCCACCCTCCAAAGGTGCCCGAACATTTGAATCTTTTGAATTGGAAGAATGGAGAGAAATGGAAGCTTCTAGAGGCCCTGTAAGATGGAAGTAGAATTCAGGCTGCACTTAGGAGCAGCCCTGAGATGCAGGAGTTCCTTTTCCCCAGGAAAGCATTTGCACCCCCCGCCCCCCAAGAAACAAGCATATTTGTCCTTTGTGGCTCCGGTTCTGCTGCGGAGAGGCTGAGGGGTGCGAAGCGTCCAGACCGACTTTTGTTTCCTGTGCTCATTTCAGAAACTCCTCCCAGATCGTTGACTCTACTCCCTACTCTCTCGGACGCCCTGCTCTCTTCCTCCCAGCCCTAGAACCCGAGGTCGAGGTCGGAAGGAAGCCATCAGCATGAGAGCCGTGGAGCGGCAATTTGGCTTATTCGGAGGTGCTCATGGAGAAAACAAAGAGGCCGAGTATGTGAACTTGTAACCCCCTTCACATGCCATTTGGTTGGTGGGCGGCATGAGCAAGCGTTTAGTTCCTTGCAGTGGGTGTTTTCATGGAGTCCGGTGACAAAGAGCCAAAGAGGGTAAGAACCCGTGAGCCTCAAATGGAAAAGTACCAAGTTCTGGCCGGATCCTCCTGGGCTAGCCTCGCCTCACTGACGGAGCCCGGAGCGCTGCTGGGCTCAAGCTTCCGAAGCCTGTAGCACCAGGCCGCCCTGGTGGGGTCCTCAGCACACCCCAGCGGCCAGCCCTGCACCGCAAAAGGCAGCATTTATTTTAGTTACTTTTCTTGCACTCTCGGTCCCATACTTGGTTTCTTTAGTTCCAGTGGGCTGACAAGTTGGCAAGCGTGGGGCAGGCAGTGCATAGAGATTTAACTATTGCTAACTAGTTCCTGCCTGCAACTTTTAGGAACCCCACACTGTAAAATTAACACACGGAAGAAGGAACGTCAGCTCAGGGGTGCCAGAGAAGGAAGTAATTCAGTTGATCTCAGCTCCGTGGTTGTCTGAATGGATCAGCTAACCGTGTGCTTGGGGAGGGCATTAAGTGTTCTGAACGCCAGTGTCAAAATGTGAGCAAGTTGTGTGTGTCGTGGCTACATCAACATTCTAGAAAGTCTCCCCTTTGGGATTTTTGAGTTAGCTCTGACAGTTGGTAAAAAGCTTTCTGGGTGATGAATCAGTGAGACACAGGGCAGAGCAGTGAAAGTTGAATCCGCAGCAGCCAGGACAGCGGAACAGCGGGACAGCGGTGGCTCGCACTTTCATAAACAATGGGAAGGAAGGCAGTAACGTTCTTGGAGTTGACCGCCTGTGGAGATGTGAGAGCTGGGGTGGAAAGCCTAACAGTGACAAGCCCATTTGAGGGGAGGGTCAACGATACTTGCTTTTTCAAACTAGACAGTAGGGGAGAATGTATCTCATTAACACATTTCTGTAGGTACCGTATAGTTTTATATGATAAATGACGGAAGTTGCCAACTCATGTGTTTGTTCAACAAGCATATAGTAAGCACCTCTAAGGAACAGGACATATTTAACAACAGACTGAGTCCCTGTCCTCGATATTTACAGTTTATATCTACAAACAGGAAACTTGCATGCTAAGTGCTAGCAGGAGTGGAGAGAGGAGCTCCCATGAAAGCTCATGAGGACTGCACTGACCCTGGGCTTGGGAAAGCCCCAGAAGGTCTCTGGGGGGAGATGTGATATTCCAACCATGACTTCTTAAGTTTTCACAGCCCCTTTCTTTGTCCTGCTAATTTAGATCACTGTATAGCTTGCATTCCTTCCTTTCTCTGCAGCCTACCTTCCCTTGTAATTTAGTTTACGGTGGAGCATGTATCTCTAGGTATCAGCTTGTGTTGTGGAATATTCCTTTCCACTGTGTGAGGATGAGTCACTGTGATTTGTTTAATAAAGAGCTGACTGGCCAATAGCTAGGCAGGAAGAGGTTAGGCGGGACTTCTGGGGACAGAGAGGACAGAGAGGGAGGAAGCTAGGTCCTTGAGAGACGCCAGGAGACGTGGAAGAAGCAGGACGGGCAGTATGTGACGCGACGGGGATGAATAGCAATGGGTTAATTTAACTTATGAGAACTAGTTAGGCCAGGTGGTGGTGGGCACGTCTTTAATCCCAGCACTTGGAGGCAGAGGCAGGTGGAGCTCAGAGAGTTCAAGGCCAGCCTGGTCTACAAGAGCTAGATGCAGGACAGGAACAAAAGCTATAGAAAAACCCTGGCTCAAAAAACATAAGGGGGGGAACTAGTTAGGAACAAGCTTAAGCTAAGGCCGAGCTTTCATAATTAATTATAAGTCTCATGTTGTTATTTGGAAGCTGATTGGTGGGATAGAGAGACTTGTTACAGGCTTGTTTGAATTTTAGAGATGTTTCTGTTTTGTTTTCTTCTGTGTTTTCAGTGGCTGCAGTATTTCCTGGCACAGAGTAGCAGGCAGTCAGCATATCTGTTGAGGGAATGACTGTAAAACCAAGTTTGGATCACAGACAGGAGGGCAGGAAAGACAACTCTAAAAGGAGAGAACCACACACAAAGACCAGGAGTCAGAGTGTAAGTGGGCACCTTGACTAGCGTGTTAGTGTGTGGGTGGGAATGTGGAGAGATGGAGGCAGGTAGGGCTGCATCACAAAGGGACGCAAAGGCCATATTGGTGAGTTTGCTTCTTTTTCGGAGGGTCATAAGGACATCCAAGGAGCCCACTGTGAAAGGAATGGTGACTGCACAGATGGAAAGTTCAGTTAATGGTCTGGGAGAATGGGCAGGCCTTATAGTGATTGGCAGTGGAGGGTGGAGAGACGGCTGTGAGGAGAAGTAGAGGCAGATCTGAGGAGCATGGGATGATGGCACTGTTAATGGAGGTAAGCCAGGAGGAGCAGGTTTGGGATAAAAGTCGAGTGTTAATGGAGCTAAGCCAGGAGGAGCAGGTTTGGGATAAAAGTCGAGTGTTAATGGAGCTAAGCCAGGAGGAGCAGGTTTGGGATAAAAGTCGACTGTTTAGGTAGACCATCTCTCCTGTAGTAATTTAAACATCTGGAGGAAGGAAGGATTGCCTCAGCTCATAACTAGAGGAAAGTCCACCATAGCAGAGAAGATATGGTAGCAGGTGTGAACAGCAGGGAAGACATGACAGCAGGTGTGATCAGCAGGTAAGACATGGCAGCAGGTGTGATAGGCAGGGAAGACATGGCAGCAGGTGTGATAGGCAGGGAAGACATGGCAGCAGGTGTGA
>LOEQ01001137.1:242258-259643 GCA_001685075.1 Bramus lutescens | reverse complement strand
TTTTTGGTACTTCATCGGACGGTGCTCAAGTCTAGCACTTTTGCACACAGCTAGTGTGAGGCCCAGGTGCTCGGTGGTGTCACTCACAGACTGGAAGCAGTGGGACCAGTATACAGGGAGACACTGGGCTCCTGGGACTGCTCAGACTGTGCTGTATTAGGAACACCCTGGTAGGGATATCTAATGGTCAATTACAGTGTGCTGGGACCCAGGCAGGGAGTATGGCTTGGGAGAAGAGTGGCTCTGGGTCCAGGTAGTGATGCAAACCAGCGAGAACAGAGCTCAGGGAAGGAGACTCCAACACAGGTCCTGAGGTGGTCCTGGGGACAAGTGGAAGCGCCCAGCAGTGGCTAGTAATCAGTGGTCGCAGGACTACCATTATGGTTTGAGGAAGCTGCTCTCAGATACAAAAGGACCTTTATATTCACCTTGTAGGGTGAAAGAGCAAGCGAGGAGGAGGTAGCCTGTGGAGAAGATAACACTCAGATTAGAACAAGGCAGGAGGACGTGTTAGATCCAGCAGGGAGTGGTGCTCAGCGTGGGGCAGGGTGAAATAGCCTCCGGGTCCAGGATAGGGCAACTCCAGGTCCACGTTTGAGTAACTTTCCACGCTGCCTCTCAGCTTCTCTGCATATTGTACCTCCAGGGTCCCGGCCTTCACCTGCCCTTGCCTGCAGTCCCCTTCCCCTCCCGAGCTGGAACCTTCTGCCAGGCACTGTGGTGTGGAACCGCTCAGCAGCCCCTTCTTTGCCCAAGGGCAAGTGCCCGTGTAGACTCATGACTCACTCTTTTGGCGCAGGGCCCCACACACAAGGCAGGCAGTACCAGTCGTCTCTGCTTCTTCTTCCTGTATCTTTTGACCTTTTACCTAGCCCCAGAGATCTTTTATTGCTATGTTCTAGATCCTGAGAAAGCTAGGATCCTTGCTGTTCAGGCCTCAGCCTCACCCAGTTCTTAGATCTACTCTCCGCAGATGGTACCCTTTCAGGGGAGGGTCCAGGGGTGTCACCACAGGTTGGAGGATATTCATTAGCTGTAAACGGGAGGATGGAAAAGGTATGACCTTAAATTTCCAAAATTAAGGGGAAAATTCAGTAGTATTTTTTTTCACAGTGGTTAAAAACATAGCTATGGAGATTAATTAAGGACATAAACAAGAGCACGTTCCGGAAGTGGGGCGGGGGAGCATGCTCAGAACGTGAGAGTGCTGGCTACTCCCCCAGTGGGTTGCAGGCCAGTCCCCAGCACCCATGCAAGGCAGCTTGCAACCACCCACAATTCTTCTGTCCTCTGATGGCACCCATAGATCTTATGATGAACAAAATAAAAATAAGTCTCTAAACAGAAAAGAGCATAGACATCCTTATAATTAGCTAACAAAGGAAAACATGGAATTAGAAAAATATGCACCGTATGATTACAAAGATATAAATAAATGTATCCACGGTTAAGTCTTGAAGAAAGGTCTAGAATGCCAACACTGGTTATGCTCAGATTGTGGCATATGTTAGTTCTTCATTTTGTTAACTTTCTGTGATGTGACTATGCATCTTATAACAGAAGAATGTACATAATAAAATAATAATTTAAAATGTCAAAGTCTAGTTGAACTGGCCGGGTCTTTTCTGGGATTTCTGAGCTCAAGGCTGGCCCTGGCCTGCAGTCAGTCTTTGTCTTATTCCCTTTCACTCCTGGGGACTGTCAGGTCACCTGGGGAGGCTCAGGGCAGGGCCAATCTGGGAACCAGGCCCTGCTCCCTGACGTGGGGCACGCAGGCCTCAGCTTGGGATATTGGCTCTTAAAATGTAAGGAAACATTTATATCAAGACTTTTCACTCAGTGAGAAAATGGGAAGCTCCCCGGAAGGGCTGGAGGCCTGTTTCTCACAATGCACTCCTGAGGATGGTTCAGAAAGCCCCAGAATAGGGATTTTTGGGGGGTGTGGCCATTCTGGGACCTGCAGGCCACAAGGAAGCAATGTCACAGGGGCCAATGTAAATTAAATTCTGATAGGCCAGATGGTCCAATTTAGGAGATTAACTAAAATAAAGAAATAGGTAGTTCTGGTTCTCGAGGTGGAAACAGGCTCCTACAAGTTGTTCTGTTTTCTTGTCTGCACAGGTAGAATACAAGCTTCTCACAGGCAGGGACCCCTACCCCACCTTCTTGCACAGAGGTCGGCGGGCAGTTTACTCTTTCTGGAATGATCCTTTGCATGCATGGGTGAAGAAATACCTTTGCCTCAGGAACAATGTAGGAGTGGTCTTTAGGAACTTGGAACCTCGGAATCAGACACATGGGTGTGAGGTTTCCTCCATTTCTGGCCAGCTGGGTGGTTTGGGAACAAAACACTGACATGTTTCCAAATCCCAGCTCTCTTTTTCTTTCCCATGAGAAAAATAAGAACTCCCACCAAACCCTTCCCAGCGGATGGAGAAGACAGCAATGAAGGGGCCCGACTCCGCCTGGACTCAGTTTCCTAGTGCTCCTGTGCACTCTTCCTCTTAGGAAAGGACCAGAGTTGTTTATCAGAGGTGACCCTGAAGGGCAAGCCTGGCCAGCAGAAGGATAACTGGATACTTAATCCAAGCTACCGAAATAGAGCCCTTAAATCTCGTCTACTTGTTTCATTTTTGTCCTCCCGATCCCTGGAGGACGGCAGTGGAAAGAGGCCACGTTTGGGAGAAGACAACTCAGACAGGTGGGGCTGGAGAGAGCTCAGTCAGGAACACTCTTGCCTTGTGAGCATGAGGATCTCAGTCCCCCGTACCTGTGTGAGAACTGCTGGGTGTGGTGGCACACGCTTGTAACCCCGGCGGTGTGGTGGCACACGCTTGTAACCCCGGCGATGTGGTGATCCCAGCACTGGGGGGAGTGGAGACAGGTAGATCTCTAGGCTCGCTGGATGGTCAGCCTGTTCACCAACCTCAGGCCAGCGAGAGACTCTGGGTCCAAAACAAGTGGGTGGCTCCTGGAGATGACATGCGAAGTTGTCCTATGGATCTCCTCATGCACAAATCCACACGTACAGGTATGTCAGCACACACGTGTATACCCAAGTAACCCCCACCCTCCCACACACATGTCTCAGACAGGGTCGTGGTGTTGTCACAATAACAAAAAGCAAACTTTGCTAGTGTGAGATCCCAAACACCCCCCCCACACACACACACCCCTCCCACACAAGCCCAGCTCTCTCTTGTGAGCTTACACTTTCCCCAGCCTTTAGTGCTCTACCCTTGCCCTTCTACCATGAGAGGACGCAGCAGGTCGTCCCTGATCTTGGAGTCCCAGCCTCCAGGGCTGTGAGAAACAGATTTAGGTTTAGAATTTCCAGAGTGTGTAGTATTCTGCAGCACAGCACAGACAACGATGGCACCTGTGTGAGGGCGGGAGTGTCATGGTCACGAGGGGAGCTTGAGAAACTACTGATGATCTGATAGAGTAAGGAAACTGCCATACTAGTTTTATAATTTTAATATGAAACTTTTTGTGTGGTGTTGGGAATTAAAATTTTGAACCATTTAAGAGACTATAATTAACAAAATTTATGAGTTGACTTTGAAGGGTGTATTACTCTCTTATTTGGTAAATCAGACAGAAAGTGGTCTGCTGTATCGCCTATCATATTTGTTCACTTCTCATTGGCTCATTGTGCTGCCCATCATATTTTCTCACTTCTCATTGGCTCACTGTGCTTCCCATCATATTTGTTCACTTCTCATTGGCTCATACTCAGTAACATCATCACATGTAGCTGCAAGGGAGTCTGTAAAATACAATCTGTGCTTGGGACTCAAAACTCATCAGTTTTATGGAAAAGTCAAAAGGATGGAATTCACCATCAGAAGCAATTGGCAGCTACTCATTGTCTTTCACTAGATTTCTTAATTCTGGTCATTTCAGGGGCATAGGTTTGCCCTGTCATGTTTTCGAAGATTAACTCTAGTGTACCCAAAATGTTTTAGGAAATTAATCACTTTATAAAATTAGATATTTAAGGGAATTTATGATGACAAACTTTAGTCATTTCAATGTTAAAGAGAAAATGAAGCTGATGAACCTTATTTTTATACAGAAATCACCAGATACTAATAAGCTATAGTTTTGTGGTGGGTCATGACTGTGATCTTGTCACTTAGGAAGCTGAGACATAAGGACTGTTGGTATGGGCCAGCCTTGGAAACAGCAAATTTCCACCAGTCTTGACTACATTAAAAAAAAAAGTATGAGAGAAATGTAAAGGTTTAGAAGAACTTAGGTAATCAACATTTGAATAATTTATCAAAACAAGTAAATGTAAGTGGTCACCTGCATCAAGGAAACCTTCCTTAGATGCTGCAGTCCCAAGGGACACACTTTGGGGTCTATGTGAGTTTGCAGTGTACTGCGGTAACAGGCCGCCTGAGGCTAGATAGCTCATAAAAAACAGTTTTTTTTCACTGTTTTGGAGATTTGGAAGTCCAAAGTAAAGGAGCCAGGAAGGTTGGACACCTGGAAGAGGATGTCTCTGCTTCTAAGATGACATCTTGAAAACTGCATCCTTGGGAGGGGAAGATTTGCTGTTGTCTAAGATGAAGCCACTTCAAGGGCGGCTGAGGACGTAGTTCAGTTGGTTGAGTGCTTGCCTAGCATGCAAGGGGTCCCGAGTTCCACCCCAGCACTGTCTAAACACATGTGCTGTTGCTGTAACTTCAGCACCTGAGAGGATGTCAAGTTTACTTTTGGTTCAAGGCTAGCCTGGGCTACATGAGACCTTGTCTCAAAAATTAGTACAAAACAACCAAAAGAATCACAGAATAGAAGAAAATAAAACCAACTAGTCCTATATGGAGTCTTTATGACCTAATTCTATCTTCGAGACTCTGTCTATATTTTGTGGAGGACACTTTTAGACCACAGCAGAGCTCATGGTTTGGTTTCTGCTATGGCCAGAGAAACCTGGTCAATACTTCCTGAGACTTCTCCTCCTTTACCCCCTTGTTTTGAGACAGGGTCTGGGATGATCCGTGCACGGCAGCTTTAGATTCACTATGAAGCTGAAGGTGGCTTTGATCTGTCCATCATCCTGCCCCAAACTCTCTGGCTTTGATCTGTCCCTACCCCTGCTCCCAGCTCTCTGGTGATGCAATGTGTCCTTACACCTGCTCCATGGACCAGGTTGTTTTCAAAGTCACGGTCCCCCTGCCCGCCTACTAAATTCTGGGATAGGCGTCAGCACACTTGGCTCCACTTCATGTTTTTGTCCAGCAGGTGCAGGTCTTGTATGCACGTTTGCAAATTTAGCTTACTTTCCCCCGTACAGAATAGTGGGTTCCACTGTGACGTTTTCACCCACGGCTATAACATTCTTTGTTACTTGCTCTTATTCTCCCTTTCTTCCATCCCATAATCCTTTGCCTCTTTCCTAATAGTCACCTTTCTACTTTTTTTTTTAAACTCTGAATCCCACACATGAGAAACAATGTTGCACATATGTTTCCCTGTTTCTTAAAGTTAGGACAGCCCCAACACTGTGGCGGAAGCACTGCCTGTGGAGCAGATCACCTCATCTCTGCTGTGCCATCCGGTGCTTTCCCGTAACTGTAGCTTCCACGTGAACTGTTTCAGAGGTAGCTCTTGGCAGCCATGGTGATGTGATTAGGTTGACTGGCCCAGTGGAGGGTCTCTGGCCCAAGCTAGGCTAACCTCTGAACAAAGCGAAGAGTTGTTCCCAGCTCTGTCTAGGCAGTTAGGAGGATTATATACAGTGTAGACCAAGGAGCCCAGAATGGCTTTCTTCTATTTTGCAGATGGAAGGCACAGAAAATGGTTTCTTAACTAAGCTGATGGGGAAGAGGAGCAAGCAGAAGATGCAGAACATCTCTCTCTAGTCCGTTCCAAAAGGCCTTTCCTTGAGTCTTGAGAGAAGAGTGTTGCAGTTAAAGTCCGTCCTTCCCTCTTAGATGAGCTACAGCTGCTGTTGTTGTTTGTAGCCTAATAAACCTGACATTCATGAAAATACATTGAACTCGTTGTTTGACGTGAACTTGTGTGTTATGTTTTCAGTAAGTACAAGATCCCAGTGGAGAATTGATCTCTGAGTTATGGGCCCTGGTAAGTCAGTAAAATCAAATGTAACTAAAGCCTAACTGTTTCAGTAATTTTACTCTGATAACCCCTTACAGATGCCCAGAACTAACCGAGTATGAGAAAGATATAGCTGACCAATGACGGTAACTGTGTGGCCACACGGGGGTAACTGCGTGGCCACACGGGGGTCACTGCGTGGCCACACGGGGGTAACTGCGTGGCCACACGGGGTAACTGCGTGGCCACACGGGGGTAACCATAGGAAGCCATCGAAACCCCACCATATGGTCTCTGGCAGAGGCCGTTAGCTCCCCAGCCTTCTCCAGCTGAAGTTATGTTCACTATTTCCTCTTGAGATCATGGAACCACAGAGACAGTACTAAGTGTATTGGATTCCCTGGAATCGGAGTTATAGACACTGTCAGCCACCCAACGTGGGTGCTGGGAAGTGAACTTGGGTCCCCTGGAAAAGCAGCAAGTGCTCTTAACTGCTGAGACATCTTGCCAACTCCCCACTTTGGATTTTCTTTTGCCCTACCTTTCATAGGCAGTCAATTGTTCTCTGTTCTTTTAAATGTTTTTTGTTTCTTTAGAATTGATACTTAAATCTTGGGAGCCTGTTTAACTTAAAACATATTTATGTCGTCTCTTGCTAGATTATAACTTCTTGGGGACACGGGCTGCTTGTTGCATAATTTGTTTTGTCTATAGAGATTAGTAAAATTCACCCAATATTTACTATTAATTTTAACTTGATTAACGTGAATTCCAGACCTTTACCTTTTTCTAGGAAATTGTACAGACAGAGTCATCAAACCATGATCTAAAATTACATTCATTCCTCAGGGAATAATAATGTTTTGAATGTTTTCACAGTTTTTGAAGTATAATTGTCTTCTAACAATCAGTACATAATTAACCAGGCATGGTGGTGCATGCCTGTAATCTTGCCTACTTAGAAGACTGAGGCATGGGGATTGCAAGTTTGAGGTTTACCTGAGATAAGCAGAGAATTCAAGACCACGCCAGGTAACTTAACAAGACCCTGTTTCAAAAATAAAAATAACAAAGGGATGGGAATGAAGCCCAGAGGTGGAACACTTGCCTAGCACGTACAGGGCTGTGGGTTCAATCCCGGTGCTGCAAAACAAACAAGCAGAGATGCTGCTTGGTAATATCTGATATGAGCACACATTCACTAATCAAGATAACCAAGATAACAAAGAGAAATGAGATCTATCCCAGGGCCCCCAAAGTTTCCTTGTGTCCCCGTAATCTCTACTCCAACTCAGAGCTACAATTAGGTCACTGTCATTTTTCATTTAAAAATTTTTATACAAATGGACACATTCAATATGTACTTTTTAAGATCTATTTTTTTTCCAAACCAGCTTCACTGAGAGGCATCCATGTTGCTAACCATACCAATAATTCATTCCTTTTTACTGCTGAGCAGTATTTCATCCTGTGGATACGTAGCGGCTCGCTTAGCCGTTTACCTCTTGATGACCATTTGAATTGTTTCCAGTTTTAATCTTGTGAACAGTTATTTCAGCGCCCTTCTTCATCATGTGGAAGTAAGAATAGAGTGTTTGAGTCCCATGATATCTGGAGAAGACATTTTAAGAAGGTGCCAGAATGAATTCTCCATTTTCATCCCCACTAAGTGTTTCAGTGGCTCTGTCTCCTCCATGTGGTCTTTCGAGTCCTTTGAATTTCCTCCCCTCTAAAAGGCATGCAGTGATAGCACACCTTAGTTTTAACTTGCATCTCCTTGGAAGGGATAATGTCGAACACCTGTTATGGGATACTTGCACGCTGTGTGAAGATGTATTGCTGTGATCGGTGTAAGGAAAAGCTGAATGGCCAATAGCTGTGCACGAGAGTGTAGGTGGGGCTTCTGGGCAGGGAGCAACTTTGGAAAGAAGAAAGGTGGAGGAAGCAGGATGGGCACTAGGCAGATGGGGTAATGAGCCATGTGGGAAAACGTTATAAGAACTTGCTAGGAACAAGTCTAAGCTAAGGTTGACCTTTCATAACTCATAAAGGGCTCCTTGTTATTATTTGTGGGCTGGTGGTCCTAACAAGAAGGTACTACTACAAACACCTTTTCAAATTATTACATGTCACTGATGACTGGCTCCATTGTTTTCCTCTTGAACACTGTATCCTATTTAAGAGACTAGGCTGTTTTCCTCTGGTTGAACTTTGACTTTCTCTGTGTACTCTAGGTGTAATAACGCCTATCAGATGTGATGACCTCCATCAGGACAGTCCCGATATGTCAGACACCAGTCCGACTTCACACTGCCATGATGTTCAGCCATGGTACGAGTGACTTTTTGGTTGCTGTGATAAACACTGTGACCAACAGGGACTTATGGAAGAAAGACTTTCTTTTGGCTTAGGGTTCCAGAGGGAGAGCCTGTAAATGGTGGGGGAGGGAGGCATGACTGTCCACTGATTGCCAGAGCAGGGACTGAGAGACCACATCCTCAACTATAAATAGGAAGCTGAGAGAGGTAACTGGAAGTGGGGTGAGGCTGTAAACTTTCAAAACCCGCACCCAGCGACGCACTTCCTTCAGCAAGGCCCTACCTCCTAAAGGTTTCATATCCTCCCCCAAACAGCTCCACCAATGGGGACCAGTTATTTACCTGACCTATGGGGGACGGTTCTTCCTCAAACGTCAGTCACTGACCGTAAATAGCAACCTGAGGACTATGTGACTTTAGCCTAAATGGAGCAGTGGAATGCAGGGACAGCAGCGAGGGACCTGGCCAGCATCCAATAAGGTATGCTAGCATGGTAGAGGAAGCACAGGTGGAGACCACACAGACAGGGAGGGGTCCCTGACTGTCTTAGTGAGGGTCGCTATGTGGGAAACACCGTAGTCAAAAGCAAGCTGGGGAGGAAAGGGTTTATTTCACTCACAGTTCCGTATACCAGTCAGTTCTTCATCAAAAGCAGTGAGGGCAGGAACTCACATAGGGCAGAAATCTGGAGGTGGGAGTTGATGCAGAGGCCAGGGAAGGGAAGCTGCTTACTGCCTTGCTCCCCATGGCTTGTTCAGCCTGCTTTCTTATAGAACCCAGAACCAACCAGTCCAGGGATGCGACCACCCACCGTGGGCTGGGCCCTCCGCCATCAGTCACTAAGAAAATGCTCTGCAGGCTTGCCTACAGCCCAATCAAAATACAGAATGGAAGTTAGCAAAACCACACACACTGCAGATGAAAGTGCTGGGTAGGCCACGGCTTCGGAAACCTTTGCAATTAGCTGGAAAGGCTGTTTTGCGTACAAGGAAGGCACATTCCATTCCAAGGTCCCAGTCTTAGCAAACGCTCACAAATGCAGTCTAGATATGAGTCTACGGGGCAAGAATGTTTCTTCCGGCACTGTCCACCCGACAACCAGCCCATCATCATGGATGGCAGAATGCAGGCATGGAGGCTTTGGTTGTACAATGCTGTATCCGCAGAGGAAATGAGCTGTGTTCAATGACTGGATGAATCTCATCAATCTAATGTTGGGGAGGAGAACAAGACACACAACATTCAAAACAAGCAGGAACACGCCATCGCTTAGCAACGTGTACACAAAAGCTAAAGACCTTGAAGAAAAGCAAGGAAAGAGTCGGAGGAGCGGAAAGGGTCGTTAGCTGACGCTCTTTTAGATTACATGTGCTTTGTGCAATTTCTGCTTATGAGATATAGTTCATAATAAAAAGAGGGGAAAAGTAGGAATACGCCAAATGAAGGGAAAGACGCACATGCCAGGCAGAGGGCAAAAGTCAGCAGGGAATAGGCCTGCAGAGCGATAGGCGTGACAACGGGAATGATGGGATGGTGAAAGGCGAGGAGAGGCCAAAGGAATGGAAGCAGGCAGGGCCCCCTCCAGAGGGAGGAATCTGGACTTCATTCTGGGGGCGGTGGGGAGCCACTGCTGTGTATAGACTGAGGAGAGATGGAATCAGACCGTCTTCTGCGGCGTCTCTGAAGAAGCCTTTGATCACACCTCAGAGGATGTGCCTCATGGTACCCAGGTGAGTGGCAGTGGAGTGAGGAGTAGAGGGTTTGAGTCCTAAGGGTGTTGTTACTGCAGGTGGCGTTACCAGTTCAGTAGCGCTGCTCCCAGAGCCCCTGGACCAATGGCTCTGCTAGCTGCTGATGATGCGGCGGCTGAATCTGGGTTCTTGTCACTTCCTAATCACAGAATTGTTAAGGTCGGGGGCAGGGGCAGATTCTCCTGTCTCGTTGCTCTTTAGCGTCAGCCAGGTTAATATGTGATTGAAGAGGAAGTGTCATCCCTGATCCTGGACACCATCTCATTTAGATTTTGGATATTTTAGAGCAAAGGAGAAAAGACAATAAAGGATTCTGGTCTGAAAACAGCAGATTGCTGGAAGTTAACCCTGTGTAGGAGCCATGTGATAAACTAATAATGTAATAATACCAAATAGCAGATACCATGTTCAGCTTGTCACAATATTATCTGCAATAATAACAGAGCCTCTGTCCAGGGAAAGGTCTTCTCAGACTCGGGAGCTCCTTTGTTCAAGTTGGGAACCAAGTTCCCTAGACAGATTCTACACACACTCTTAGGTTCTCAGTTCAGGATGAAGGATACTGAAAAGAACCACCTGAAAGTTCCCAAATGTCTTGTAATTTTAATTATATCTGAGGGATTTACCCCCAGGTAGTATAGATAGCCACTGATATTATTGCCACTAGATTTATTTTTTAAAATGAAGCAACCTAAACACACACACACAATATATATATATATATTGAAATAGTATAGATCAACTTAATAATTCTAAATTCAAAATCAAGAATATTTCCCTTGTTGTAGGAGGCTGCTTGTTTGTTTCTCGGCTGCCTAGACTCCCGAAATAACCACACAGATGCTTTATTAATTAGATCACTGCTTGGCCTATTAGCTCTAACTTCTTATTGACTACCTCTTACATCTTAATTTAACCCATCTCCATTAATCTGTGTATCACCATGAGGCTGTGGCTTATGGAGTAAAGTTTTGGCTTATGGAGTAAAGTTTTGGCATCTGTATCCAGCGGGGCTATGTGGCTTCTCCCTGACTCCACCTTCTTTTTCCCAGAATTCAGTCCAGTTTTCTCCACCTAGCTCTGCTCTGCTATAGGCTCAAAGCAGTTTCTTTATTCTTTATTCAATAAAAGCAACACATAGACAGAAGGACCTCCCATACCATATCTGCTTATGAGGTGTTTAGCTTGTGATGGGGAAGTTCAGCCAATCACATTTGGCTAGGGCGTGGCCTCCTGGACCCAGGGAAGATAAGCTTGGAGATCCAGGTGTTTGCTCTCTCTTCTTCTTATTTCTCCCATTCGCGCGCTGGACCCTGGTTACGTGAGTTCACTGTTTTCCAATTATTAAACTAAATCTGTTATATTGAACTGGTCTGGTTGATCCTAATTTACCGGTAAACCATGCCCATCAAGCTTGCTATGAGATGTCTTCTCCACTGCAAAAAATTATTTTTCATGTTTTTTGCTGTAATTCCCTTTGCCTCATACACACATCAAAAACAAGGTTTATTTTTATTATTTTGAAGTGTGCGTGTGTGTGTGTGTGTGTGTGTGTACATGCAGGCATATGAGTGCATGCTCCTGCAGAGGCCAGAAGAGGGCATAGGATCCCCTGGAGCTGGAGTTACAGGGGGTGGGAAATGTCCCATATGAGTGCTCAGAAGTGAATACAGAGCCTTTGGAAGAGCAGGAAGTGTTCTCAACCACTGAACCATTTTTCCAGTCCCCATTTCTCTCTTTTCCTTTTCAATGAATCTGTTTGTCTTGTTCCATAATAAAAAGGAAGCTCAAAACAGTTCAGATTCAGCCCAGAACTATTTATTCAGACAATCTTCATCCTGAACCAACGTGTGCTGAATAACTATTGAGTATAATTTGGTGCCTGTAAGATTGATTCCTGTGACTAATCCTCTGCTCAGTCCAGTCTGAACACAGTGTTCCCCTGTTCACACTGGAGCCACCTCCAGACCGAGCCTGCAAGCCGAGGGTGGGATGGTCTTCACAGATGGGAGATTCTCGGACATTGACCTTACCAGGAAGTGTTGGCTGGTGGTCATGACGCCCGTCTATCAACATTCTCAAGGTGGCAGGATCATTTAAAGGCAGGTTCCGGGTGGCCTGCTGTGTGACTGCCCTCCTTGATTGTTGAGGCCAGAGTGATAAAAGATGCCACTGTAGCAGACCCGAAAGTCGTATTTCATGAGGGAGAATAAATGAAATGAACTGAGAAATAAGCCTTATGAATTAAGAGCTGAAGAGATTCCCCAAGACAGGTATGACCTGAGCCAAATGAAACTGGCTCAGGAGGAGACATCCTACCAGTCCTGAGAGCTACAGTTCGGGTGTCCTAACATGTATGTCTTCAACCTTCAGGAACTGAGGAGCACCTCCTTCGCCTGCTACAGTAGCCTTGGCGCTGCGCTCTGCCCTCATGTCCCCTTTGGTCCCCTCTTGCTCCAGCTTCTGTCACCGTCACCTGCAATCTCAGAGCTCCTTGTGCAGAGCCGCCCAGCCTGCTGCAACACTGCACTTCCAGCCTCACTTGGAGGAGCCCTGACGCTGGAACCCCTGGGCAGATGGTGTTTGTCTCCTCTCGGGATTCCCCCAGCTGCTGGCCTTTCTTCTTTTTGTTAAATCTGAAAAAATGCTTCCAGAGAATTCTTATGGGTTTGCTCTGGTGGCGAGAAAGCTGCTTTGTCCCTCCAACATTATTGACACTGAACATCAAGGACCCTTGTGGGCCTATGACAAGCTGGCAGGGGGCACTTCACGACACTGTTAAAGAAAAAATCAACCTGGCAAGTGGAAGGGCGTATTTTGCCTTTTAAAACCACTGTTTAAAAAATCTATTAAGTATCTCTTTACTAGAAAATGTGGTAAGAGCATCTCTCATAGAACAGCCCATAACTTTTCTAAAGAAAAAATTTATTTTTATCACTTTAGTGGTATGTGTTTTACACAGAGGTTAGAGGTGTTGGATTCCCCTGGGGTGAGCCACACCTTGACACACATACATACTGGGAACCTTTCTAGGTCCCCTGCTAGAGCTATATATATTTGAACAGTCGAGCCATCTCTCCAGCCCCAGCTTTTCTTTTTAACAGGAGAGGGTGAGGTAAGAGAAATTATGCCATGAAGACCTCAGCTGTTCCTTTTTGTTGTTGTTGTTGTTGTTGTTGTTGTAGCAGAGTCCCAGTTTGAAACCCTTCTCCCTCAAAATTTACTTCATCAAAAATCTTAAAAATAATTTGGAAATTGGCAAATGAAAAGTGAGAAAATGTTTAAAGAATTCTTCAAATTTCTGCCTTAAAAATGTTCCATACAGCAATCTGTTCTGCTCTCAGGGTCACTGATAGATAGCACATACAAACTGATCTGGACAGGCAATGGTTGGTCCACGTTTACTGAGAAGAAAGGGTATCTGAGGTAAGTGGGTATGAGCAAAGGATAGGGAAGGGTCCATGACGGTTGCACGTAGAGGTTTAGGAAAGACCAGAGGGGAAAGGAGAGTCACAGGTAAAACACTTAAAATAAATTTGAAATGTTGTGGCCTAAATTGGTCCACTGGCTGGCAAACACAAATGCATACTCAGCCACCAGGCAGGCACAGCAGGGGCATGCCAGGCCTTACAGGTGTAGGTCATGGGAGCAGAGGGCTGTGGAGCAATCCCAATCCCAACTGAGATGACATTCAGGAAATACATGCACTGTGCCTTTAACGCAAGCTCCTTTTCATGAGGGAGAAGATGACAGGTAGGTGAAGAGCCGTGGTTAACAGATTAGAACATGGTTTCATTCTACACATGATCATCTGTTAACAGAAACTTACATATTTCTCCAATTTCTTTTCATTTTTAATTAGGTGTATCTACCTGTGTGTGTGTGTGTATTTGTGTGTAATTATGTGTATGTGTGTGTGTGTGTGCGCACACACACACAGGGGCTCTCAGTGTCCAGAAGAGGGCACCAGATCCCCTGAAACTGAAGTTACAAGTCATTGTGATGTGGGTGCTAGAATCAAATTTGGGTCTTGTGGGACAGCAGTAAACATTTGTAACTGATCAGTGAGCTCCCCGCCCACCTTTCTTCACTTTCTGGAGAGTATATTTAGGTACAGCAGGGGTCACAAGCAGAAAGATTTGTATGTGACTTACCTCTCCCCAGTAACAGTCGCAACCCATTGTTTGGATACTGGAGGATCCTGCACCCTTTAGATTAATTCACTGACAACAGCAGAATCGAAGGCTCGAGCCCACAGATGGCAAGAAGAAGATGGTAAGCTCCTTTGAGCTGTACCAGCCCAGGGCTGTGTGACTCAGGATAAAAAATTTACCTTGCTTCCTTACCAGATTCCCTATCTACAGACCAAAACCTCATCTCTTTTTATAGAACTGCACTGCCATAGTAGACTGGGATCCTGGCAGAGATCAACTCAAATTCCTTCCCAGGCAAATTCCTATGCACTTGAATTAAGGGAACTTGGGTAACAGCCCCCTTGTGCCTTTAATCCTAGCTACCAGGATGGTGCCTCTGTTGGAGATCAGCTACATTCAGGGACAGGGAGGGTAAAAGGGACTCAAAGGGATTATCAAGATGGCAGCGAGGATCCTTGTACAGATACCTGGGAAACAGGTCCTGGAGAGGAGCCCCGGAGACTCTGGAGTAACAGCCAGGGCAGACACAGACCTACAAAGTCTGGAAAGGGCCAGAGTAGGTTTGGAGACCCCTCGGGAAATGCGGTTGAAAAGAAAGAGAAGTTGAGAGGGCAACGGGGCTAAGAAAAATGAAAACAGACCCACAGTGACTTGAGGGGAGGAGGACGAAGCCTAAGGGGGGAGTTTGGCACAGGCGTTGGAGGGGGAGACGGCAGTCACGTGGGGTACTGCTGGTCGACCAATAGCTGCATATTGGCTAGGGGACCTGAGAGGCTGTGCAGTATTGGGGTTAAATGTGCAAGTCCAGAATTCTGTCTGATTTGGGGCGAGTGATGGAAGATCTATTAAGTCTCATTTTCTTCCTGTGTATATGGCAGGGTGCTAATACCTATCTTTATGGTCAGAAATGAATATTAAATGCAAAGCACTTACAATGCTTCCGGGTTCACAGCGAATGCTCGAAATATTAGGCCTGGTAATAATAATAAAATACCTCAGCTGTCTTTGAGTGTTCTGGTGGAAAGCTCAAGGTCAAATCTCTCACACTGTAATAGAAAATGAGAAGGCGAGTGTGATTAAACTGACCCAGGGCATATTTGATTTCAACTTCTGTTTTAAATTCTCTCTTCCTATTACTCCTCAAAAGAATTTACTTGAAAATTAACCAAAATCTTTGCTTAAGAAACTCTTATGCTATCTGCCATATTAAATATTTTTCAAGATCCTGAAAGGTATTTTCTAGATCAATAACTAATGTAGGAATAGCTTATGATTCTACATAGAGTATACATACAATTTAAAATTATCCTGGTAAAACTTCAACTTGATGTTTTAGTTGGAAGATGCTGAATTTGCATCATCATCTCTCATAATTTTAAGAAAAAAGTTAATGAATCACAACCACTTATTAAAAAAATTGAAATGGGAGAGGGAAATTATGATAGCTAATTTCTTTTTCCATTTAAGAAATGGGAGGAGTCTGTGGGGGGCTAAGAACTTGAGAGGGTTATGGGGTGCTGACTTCCCCTTGAGGCACTGTGTGATTTCCTCACCCCTCTGGCCAGGCTAGACAACCAGGACATCACTCCTCCCTGGGCATCAGGGAGCACCTGTGGTGCTTTCAAGAGGAGATGCTCTGGGCTGGTCAGCTCAGCAGAGTTGTTTAGTGTTTTGCTTGGCTTGGGAATGTGGGCCTCCTATCTTCTCATTTCTTAACTGGGTCATGGAATTGATAACAGGAAGAGCGATTGAAGTGGGATGTTAGACAGATCTGGAATTCACTTCTGAAAGGCCAGAAATTCTTTCTTCCTTCTGTTCTTTTAATATGCTGTCTTAAACAAACAAACCAAATAAAATACTCCCTCCCCCTCCCAAAAAACAAAAACAAAACAAAAAAAAACAGGAGCGTGGTGGAAGCTAAGTAGGTGACTTATAGATTGTGTAGTTTCTGTTTAGAAGGGTGCTATGGACAAACCTGAGAAATGAAAATGTTAAGAACTCAGGCTCACGGGTTGTATTCACCACCTTCATGTTTGGTGGTAGGAAATTCTAAATGGTCTGTGGAGGAGGTGGCAAAGATAGTCTCTGTGCTTTACAAAGCTATCTAACGCCATTGACTAGGACCAACATCTTGGCCTTGGGGGAGGTCCAGAAGTGTAGGCAATGAACCTACTTTTCAGACAGTTGGGGCCCAAATTGTGTCTCTGCGTGCATATGACCTTGGACTAATTAAATTATCCTTGCATGTTTATAGTTACTAATACCTAAAATAGGTTGAATACGATTTGTTTCACAGAGCTCGTGTGAGAATGACTCTTGCAACAGCCTTAGTGTTGTGCCTGGTACAGACCTTAAGCGCGCAATAAATTACTACCAGTTGTTAGAGCACTTTAAACTTACGAGAACATTTCAGTTAGAGACCCTTTCAGCGGGGTAAGCTGGGACCAGAGGACAGGATCTGCAGCAGGAGCAGCGCCCTTGGAGCAGAGTTGAGAAAACAGCGCCTCATTCTAGTGGCAGAAAGGAGGAGAGTCCTGAGCTCTCTGATGTGTGTGTGTGTGTGTGTGTGTGCGTGCGCGTTGGGGAGTGCTGGACCTGGAACCCTCTACGATGCCCCTCCTCACTCTGGTACTCTATAGGGAACTCCCAGGATCGATTACCTGAAAGCAGGGGTAACCTTTAAAGAATAATTGCCTAGAGTCTAATCATTAGCCTGCTTTTGGGTCAGGCCAGGCGCACACAGCAAAAGCCCATATTAGCCCTTCGGTTCCAGGCTTGTTTCTTTGCGGCTTGGTGCATCAGGCACTCGTTAGCACCCCGCCTTGCTCCCTGGGGACGCAGGCGAGGGGCGCACACCACCCAGCCAGACCGCACCGCGGCGCACGCGCACACGCTCGCCTAGCGCCCAGCGGAGGAAGGCCTGGAAAGTTCCACCGGGTTCCAGAGACCAAGGTTGGTAGGCGCGGAGGCGGCGGGGAACGGGTGCGTGTCGAGCGAGGATGCGGCCTCCCACGGGTTGCTCCAGACCGTATCCGCGGCCCGCAGGATAGGGGACACAGAGAGACGGTCCGGGAACGCCAGCAGGAACCCGCG
>LOEQ01001137.1:208695-232248 GCA_001685075.1 Bramus lutescens | reverse complement strand
CCCCACACACACACACACACACCATGAAGGTGAACTATAACGCTGACTTGGCTGAATTTTACTGCTTTAAGCTATTTGGGTGTTATCTGTAGTACTGCCTAGTCTTAGTGATTCTGAAGCAGATAGTCTGTGTGCTTTTCCTTCACTTCGGGTTCATCAACATTTTGAAGATGAGTGTGATTTACACCACACAGGCAGAGAAAAGGAGTGTCCAGTGTCACACGGCTTAGCCAGGCTAGGACGCTGGTAGTCTGAAGTGGGGCGTCATGCCTTGATGACTGCATCCAATAAATAGTGTACCTTATAGTTACACTGTAGTTACAGTCCGTGTGTCGAGGAAGGTGGCCAGTGCCAGCGTGTATTTCAGGAATGCAGAGGCTAATGCAGTGAGGTTCAGTGCTGATGGTGTTCTAGCAGGAGACACACTAGCTAATGCTATAAGGAAAGTACTCAGGAGAAAGACCAGAGTGCGCCAAGTCCACTACATTTAGGATATTCAGGCAGGATTGGAACTCAGTGAGATGGGCTGAGGCTATTAGCTGCAGCGGGACGAGGTCTTGATGAGGCTGTGTTAATACATACACGGTTAAACAGAATGACTGCCGCTTGTGCTGCTACGTCCAGCTTCTTAGAAAAGCCTTCCTTGGGAGAGTTGGTAAGGCATAGAATTGTCCACTGCTTTCACATCTCAAGTGTTAGGGTATCGGGGATTGGCCAGGGCTACCAACATGCTTCCGGCTTAGCTGGGTCCACATCATCTCCACAGTTATTAAATTGATAATCTGTCTGATGTTGTCTTGAGGTGTGTTCCCGTAGTCTGTAGGTGTGAGACGGTTTGTGTGTACATTAGCGCCATCACTAGCTCTGACGGTCCATCAACACCAGCCTTAGGGTAGCTCTACTATTATTACCTTTTCTGAAGTGTATTTTATATTTCCTTTAGTCCTTAAAATTTCAGACTGTTACAAGAAGTCTATTTGATAGTCTGTTGCATAGTTTTTAATTCATCACCGATTATTAGAAATCATCCTTCTCTGTTTTAACCCAGTACCGAGTGGTGCATACCATGATGGTGCTGTTAGGAGTGATGGCCTCTCCAGTGCAGTACAAGCACTGCACTTGAAACTGCTACAGCGTTCGGTTTATACTGAAATGTGTCTGTTAAATCAAGGGTTGTGCTTTTATTGTTTGGTTTCATTGGGCAGTCTACGGCCCTTTCCAGGAATGACAGTGTGTATTGCAGACTCCATTATTTCAGGGTCTTCTGTGGTTCTCTCTGTGATTAGAGGAAGATTCGATATGTTAGTAGGTGTTGGTGACAGTACCTTGTGTTGGGGTGTGCCTGTGTGCTTTGTTGGGGAGAGTAGGCAGTTATTGGGTTAAGGTGACATGCATTAAATTACTTCATGGTGAATGGTAGCTCTTTTTCCCTTCTAATAAGTGATGATGGAGTAACAGACTTGGAACTGGACATCTTGTTCTTAGCCGTTACCCACTGGCTTTCGTATGTGAATCAGTTGCTGCTGGAGGACTTTACTATTGTCATGTTTCTCTTTAGAAACAGCTGCTGCAGCAGCTTCATGGTGGTGTCTCTTTACAATTCTTTCTTCAGTCTGAATTCAAACAGGTCCTACAGGTTACCCTTCGCTCTGGCCTCACCACGCTGTAAATGAGAGCAGCCATCCTCTGCACAGTGTTTTGTGAGCTTGAATATTTTCTGGAAGCTGCTGGGAGAGATTTGAGTACCTAGCCCGGCCATGGTGGCACACGCCTTTAATCCCAGCACTCAGGAGGTAGCAGGTGATCTGAGTTCAAGGCCAGCCTGGTCTACAGAGCGAGTTCTAGGAAAACCCAATGTTACACAGAGGACCCTGGCTTGACAAACAAAAACAAAACAACAGTGACAACAAAATGAGTAGTTGAGGTTGCATTTTGCGGAATATTTCCATGGTTTTGGTGATGACTGTCTTGTAGAGATAGACTGACCATCAGTGAATGCAGGCAGCCGTCCACCTTAAAGTTCACCGTCAACTTCCCCAAGAGTCTCAGCAGGGGACTCATTGTTGCAGGTGCATTATTGTGCAGGGTGGCTGTGGGTGGTTATCATTATTTCCTTTTTTCTTGTTTTTTCCTGATGTGTGTATATTTCTGCTCTCTGTGTGTATCTTCCCGAAGTGCTCCAGAGACAGTGTTCCTGTCCTTCAATGATCCTAGAGACCCCTCCTCAGTTTTCTAATATCACTGGGACTCAAAGCCCAGAGCCCTGCACATGCCAGGCAAGTGCTGCACCCTGAGCTGCACCCCAGCTCTTAAGTCTTCTTACCTGTAAACTGGGGTGATTGAGTCTGTGAGTGTAGAGGAACTTCTCCATGAACTATAACCGTGCTGTGTGGTGGTGGTCAGTGCTGATGCAGGAACCGTTTTTATCTGGGGTGTAATTCAGTTAGCGTGTGGGAGACTCAGGGATAAGTGTCCCACACTAATGATTGTCATAGTGAAGCAGCTCAGGTCTCTTGGAGAAGAGTGGAGAAGATAAAAGTTCTTTGTAATACGTTGCCTTCCGCAGGAAGCTTGGGCTTGTATTTGTATAGCGTGAGCTTAGGGAGTGTGTGGGAGCCGTCATCAGAGAAGAACAGACACGAAGAAAGCAGCACAAGCAGCAGCGCAGTGTGGAAGCTGCTCCGAAATGGAGGTAGCAATGTGAAGGAGCTGTGGACTGGGGCTGGAGCTGCTGGTGCCTCTAGACACGGGTGGGTGTTCACCGCTCAGGACCTGCTGGAATCTGCATCTCAGCAGAGGGTTTCCTTGCTCTGGCAGGCTGGCCTGCTGTTCTATACACACTTATAGAGGCTTGAAGTCGAGGGAAGGGCTGCTGTTTTCCTCCAGTGAGTGATATACTGTATGGATGGAGCTGACAGTTGGTGGATTTTAAGACGTTTGCGAGTGAATTTTACATGTTCAATACATTGTTTAATTTTGTCCTTTCATTTTATGAGTGAATAACATTTGTGAAGATCCTAACCTCCCTTGCACACAGTTGACAATTAAATTTGAAAAGGCCGGTGTCATCATTCCCTGTCCATTCATCCAGGTTGGAGAGAATAAATTGAGTCAAGCCACCAGCCTGTGGTAGTGTGCAGTGTTAGGAACTTTCTCCATCTTTGTTATGCCCCTAGGAGCGAAGCAGTGGCTGCATATTCACAGAGACATACTGTTGCAATCAGAACGTGAGATTTTCCAGCCTGCTCTTCAGAGAGCCACTGTTTCCTGCTGTGCTCTGTGCAGTACCTGCATCTCTGTCCTGCTCACCTACACCCACACACCCTCTCCTGATGCATGCCATCTGGGCTTAACTTGTTTGTTGCTTTGTGATGGAGACAAAGGAAGCTTTGGGTGTGCTCATGTGACAGTTCTGTGATACAGGAGACCTTCAGAGTTCTTGTATGACCCTAGGTGGTAATGGTACTTCTCACTTCTGTCATTGGTTTAACTAGCCAGGCCTCCCAGGGACAGTGCTGAGGTCCTGTGCAGCTTATCTCTTGAGTGTTTGTGAATTTAGCCCAAGGTAAGAACAGTGCAGTTGGTTACTTTTAGGGTCAACATAATCTATGTCAGTGGTTCTCAACCTTCCTGATGCTGCAGCCCTTTGATACAGTTCCTCATGTTGTGGTGACCCCCAGCCATAAAATTATTCTTGTTGCTACTTCATAACTGTAATTTTGCTACTGTTATGAATTGTAATGTAAATATATGGCATGCAGGATATCTGATATATGACCCCTGTAAAAGGGTCATTCAACCCCTCCAAAGATCACCACTGATAGGTTGAGAACTGCTGATCTGTGCTTTGTTAGCTCACATCTAACTTGGAGTTGTGACAGGAGTCCCCACTGAGCTCCATGACTCTTTTCCTTGTTCCCTGTTGAGATTCTTGTCAGGTGACTTTTCTTTTTAGAGATCTGCATCCTGGATTATAGATTGGTGCAGAGTCATTCCCTGGTTTGGCAGATAAATAAAATGCTCCCCCTAGACTGTAGAAATGAGATTTGGTTGTCTGACTAGTTCTGTGTTCGTCAGTGGAAGACTTATGAGTTGACCTCAGTTGGGGCTCATGTCTTCTCTCTGGTTGGCCAGATGTGGCGCCATGTGCATTGCCCTTCTCTTTCTGCTTTAATGCATTTAAATGCATGACCATCACATCTGCATTCTGATTTAGTGTGAAACAAGTCATACATTACCAGTGATTTTAGTGGGGAAAGTCCTATTTCAAAACCCCTCTGTGTTTGATGTTAGCCTGAGTTAGTTCCTCTTTCCTAGGGACCATTTCTGTGCTCTAAATACTCTTGTTGTGGGAATCATTGTTTGTCTTTTTCAAAAAATGTCGTGTCAAGGAAACATGTTAATTGTGAAAGAAAGCTTACAGATACAGAACACAGTCTAAGAAGTTGTGTGTTAGCTGGAGGTGTTTCCATGTGTATTCTTTCTAAAATAAAGGAACTCTGGGCCTGTTGTTGTTCATGGTGCCTCTGGTGAAGAAATGTTCACTCTTTAAACATGGAATTATGCAAAACTCACGTGTATTCTGTTGGGATTGCCTCCCCCCTTAAAGAAGCGTGAACTCCGTCTCCTGCAGGAAGGCTGGAATCCAGGCTCTGATAACTGTGACAGACATGTGGAGCTCACTCTCATTCTACCTTGACATTCATACCTTCCTGCAGTCTGAACGGAGCTGTTGTGATTATTTTCCTTCTGTTCTATAGGAAGCATCAATTCCTGTATGCATTTTAAGTTGAAAAACTAAAAACATCCTGCAGGCCAGTGCAGGGCCTGCTGAGGCCCCTGAGCAGTGGCTCTGGAAGGACATGAAGAGGGAAGACAGTTAAACACACTCTCTGGTTCTTGAGACAGTCTCACAGTAGCCGAGGCTGACCTGGGACTGAAGCAGTCCTTTGCCTCAGTGTCCTAAGTGCTGGGATTACAGGTGTGTGTCATCGTGCCCAGCCCTGGACAGCTCTGAGCTCAAATTTGGCCAATCTGCTATTTGCTATGAAGGCATGTCTAAGGAAATGAGGACTCAGGCTTTGTATGGGACTTTCAGCCAAGTGAGCCCTCCTCTGGAAGCAGAAAACGGCTTAGTTGATGCTGTGAGTCACATTTAACACCGACACTGGTCCTAGATTGATTTCTAGTGGTGGACAGGACATGTTGGCTTTGACTCTTGAGCACAGAAGCTGCTACTTCAGCAGAGGTCAGAAGCTAAACCCTCCCCCTATAGACAAAGCTCTGAAAACATGCTAGGCTCCCACCAAGAAGACTTTAGCTGAAGATCCTGAACCAGCAAGGCTCTCCCTCCTGTGTAGGTGGATGACTGTCAGAGCGACAGCAGTGCGCCTGGTCTTGCTTGGGCCGGAGGAGAGTCTCCACTGAACGCAGGACCTCATGACCAGCCTCTTCCCACTGCCATTGACTGAAACATTTATAGAGCTTACTCAAATTTTGGAGGGTTTTTTAGGGGGTGGTTAAACTTGAAAGACTTGGAGGATTAGGAAAGCAGTCATAAAATATGGTCAACTTCAGGATTTGGTGGGTATGAAGTAATGATGTAAATTTGTACTTGAGTTTTTTGTTGTTTTGATTTGCTTTGGCAGTATCTTGTTACTGATATGATTTTCAGGAGGTAGGATTTTAATGTGGTTTTATTTTCATTTTTATGTTAGGTCTAATTATTGAGTGTTTTGACTTAGAAGAGAGTTGGAAATGATAGGACCAGCATTTTCTAGGGAACAGTATGGGTTCAGCCTGCTGGAGTGTAGTGGAATCTCTTTAGGGAACGACTCGCTGACTTTCCTTCTGAGAGTCATCAAGTTTTTAACACTGCAGTTTTAGTTCAAGCAGTTTTGAGAAAACTGGCCTTATTTTTATTTATGGCTCCATGGCTTCTAAGTTTACTGTTTTTTTTTTTTTAAAGAAAATGCCTAGATTTATCAGAAACAACAGTTTTTTAAAGCATGGAAAACTACTTATTTTGAAGTTTCCTCACTAATAAGTAGAAGCACTTAGACACTAATATGTGGCAGTATTATTTTGAATAATAACAATAATATTGATCTGTCAGCTTCTTTTATAATTAACTGAAGACTGAGGATTTCTTTAGTAAGAGGAGAAACATCAGATTTATCCATTTGATTTTAGTCATTTTTAAATGTGTGTTTTACAGAATAATCTTAATTCAGAGCTGAAAAATATCAGATGGATTTATTGAAGATGATTTAATGGTTAACTGTTTTGTTCGAGCTTGGAAGACAGAGAAATCAAATTATTCATTCTTCCAGAAAAATCTCTGTTTGCTTTTCATTCAGGAAGAAAGAATTAGACATATTACAGTATTGAAAATATTCTATAAAATCAAACCTTGAGTGGAATGCTTTTGTCTTCTTAGGTTTTTTTTTTTTGGAGGGGGGAGGGATTATTGCCTGCAGAGGGAAGGGAAAGAAGTTGTTCCTGCTGAAGGGTTCTTTTCTCCCTAGCAGAGCGCGCAGGGGCAGCTGGAGTCCTGGAGGCTGTGTGCTGTTTGTATAGGGTTCCTTTTTCTCATCAGCTGTGTATAATCCTAGGTTCCCTGTGACTGTACATTTACAGTGGGACTTTTACCGTCTCAGGTACCTGCTATTGCATCTAGGACTTAGCTGGCCATAATGTTAGCTCCTCTCCCCATCACTGCAAGAATTTGAAGATCTGTTTTGCTTTGTTAAGGGAATCTAGTGTTCGCTTTCTCCCTTGGGGCAGTTGAACGTCTTGATTCTTGTTTTGAGGTGCAACTGCTATAGCAAGACAATCAACAGTTTTGTGACATGGTGGGCAGTTGCTCCTTGAGACCTGAGGCGACTGATGATCCTTTTGTTTTTAGCTCAGAATGACGGCTGCTATCACTATCCTCTGTGACAATAGTTTGTGCTTTGCTGCAGTTATTAAAGTGTATTGTAAAAGTGTTTTTTATAACAAATGTCGCGCCATGTTTGCTCGATTGAAAGTTTCCTCACCGCTTGATGCGCCCCTCCTCTAATTCACTCTTTGTCTTTTGTCTTTGCTGCCTTGCAGGGTTGGTACAGTAGGCTCCACTAGACTTAGCTGCAGCTCAGAGTTTCTCCTCCAGCACCTGAGTAAATGCTGATGGTCTTGTGGACTAAGAGTGCGAACTAAATTCTCAATCCCAATTGAGAAGCGGAGGAAATTTAAAACTGTCTCCTTCCAAGCTTACCACAGCCACCACCATCAAGACAGCAAACAAAGGACAAAGACTTTGAACTGCTGTGTTGCTCTGTGTAGTCCCGTTCACGTGTGCTTTACAGACTTGGCTGGGTTACTAATAAGTAAATAAGAAGTTGGACACTTCTTTCATTCGGACATTTTATTCACAAGTTACCAGAATGAGGGCTGTGTTGGAGACGGCAGACATTGCCATAGTGGCCCTGTATTTTGTCCTGGTCATGTGCATTGGTTTTTTTGCCATGTGGAAATCTAATAGAAGCACTGTGAGTGGATACTTCCTGGCCGGGCGCTCTATGACCTGGGTGGCAATTGGTGCCTCTCTGTTTGTGAGCAATATTGGGAGTGAGCACTTCATTGGTCTGGCAGGATCTGGAGCAGCGAGTGGATTTGCAGTAGGCGCATGGGAATTCAATGCCTTACTGCTCTTGCAACTTCTGGGATGGGTTTTCATCCCTATTTACATCCGGTCAGGGGTATACACTATGCCTGAATACTTGTCCAAGAGATTCGGTGGCCATAGGATTCAGGTCTATTTTGCGGCCTTGTCTCTGCTTCTGTATATCTTTACCAAGCTCTCAGTGGATCTGTATTCAGGTGCCCTCTTTATCCAGGAGTCCTTGGGTTGGAACCTTTATGTGTCTGTCATCCTGCTCATTGGCATGACCGCTCTGCTGACTGTCACCGGAGGCCTTGTTGCAGTGATCTACACAGACACCCTACAGGCTCTGCTCATGATTATTGGGGCACTCACACTTATGGTTATTAGCATGATGAAGATTGGAGGGTTTGAGGAAGTTAAGCGAAGGTACATGTTGGCCTCACCCAATGTTGCTTCCATTTTGTTGACACACAACCTTTCCAACACAAATTCATGTAACGTCCACCCTAAGGAGGATGCCCTAAAAATGCTGCGAGATCCAACAGATGAAGATGTTCCATGGCCTGGATTCATTCTTGGACAGACCCCAGCCTCTGTATGGTACTGGTGTGCTGACCAAGTCATTGTGCAGAGGGTTCTAGCAGCCAAAAACATTGCTCATGCCAAAGGCTCTACTCTAATGGCTGGCTTCTTGAAGCTTCTACCAATGTTTATCATAGTTGTCCCAGGAATGATTTCTAGGATACTGTTTGTTGATGACATAGCTTGCATCAACCCAGAGCACTGCATGCAAGTGTGTGGAAGCAGAGCTGGGTGCTCCAATATTGCCTACCCACGCCTGGTGATGGAGTTGGTTCCTGTGGGCCTTCGGGGCTTGATGATGGCAGTGATGATTGCGGCTCTGATGAGCGACTTGGACTCCATTTTTAATAGTGCCAGTACCATATTCACCCTCGATGTGTACAAGCTTATCCGCAAGAGCGCAAGCTCCCGGGAACTAATGATAGTGGGCAGGATATTTGTGGCTTTTATGGTTGTCATCAGCATAGCATGGGTGCCAATTATTGTGGAGATGCAAGGAGGCCAGATGTACCTTTATATCCAGGAGGTGGCAGATTATCTGACCCCTCCAGTGGCAGCCCTCTTCCTTCTGGCAATTTTCTGGAAACGTTGCAACGAGCAAGGGGCTTTCTATGGTGGAATGGCAGGCTTTGTTCTTGGAGCTGTCCGTTTGATACTGGCTTTTACCTACCGTGCTCCTGAATGTGACCAACCTGATAACAGGCCAGGCTTCATCAAAGACATCCATTATATGTATGTGGCTACAGCATTGTTTTGGGTCACAGGACTCATAACTGTAATTGTAAGTCTTCTCACACCGCCTCCCACCAAGGATCAGATTCGTACCACCACCTTTTGGTCAAAGAAGACCCTGGTAACAAAGGAGAGCTGCTGTCAGAAAGATGAGCCATACAAAATGCAAGAGAAGAGCTTTCTACGGAGCAGTGATAATAGTGAGGCTATCAACCACGTCATTCCCAACAGGAAGTCCGAAGACAGCATTAAGGAACTTCAGCCTGAAGATGTTAATCTGTTGGTGACGTGCAGAGAAGAGGGCAATCCAGTAGCTTCCATGGGCCATTCAGAGGCAGAAACACCAGTAGATGCTTATTCCAATGGGCAAGCAGCTCTCATGGGTGAGAAAGAGAGAGAGAAGGAAACAGAAAGCCAAAGCCGGTATTGGAAGTTCATAGACTGGTTTTGTGGCTTTAAGAGTAAAAGCCTTAGCAAGAGAAGTCTCAGAGACTTGATGGATGAGGAGGCCGTTTGCTCACAGATGTTAGAGGAGACTCCGCAAGTAAAAGTTGTGTTAAATACTGGACTTTTTGCTGTGTGTTCGCTTGGAATTTTCATGTTTGTTTATTTCTCCTTATGAACTTAAGAACATGGTGGGGCACTTAAGAAAATACTGGTCTTTGAAAGCAAAAATGTAACTGTTGCATCTCTCAGGCTTTGTTTACGCTGAAGGTTTTAGCCAAATTTTACTTAGCAGAAAATCATCTGTTTGCAAGACTTTTCCTAGAGATGGATGAAATAAAGCTTCAATTTAAATGAAACAAAGCAGAATGAATTGTGCAAAAAAAAAAAAAGGTGGTTTTAGAGTTTTCCATACCAAAGTGAGGAAAGACCAATTCTTCTCACAGGTCACTTAGAGCAGAACTGTGTTAAAGTACCATGGTAAAGTGTCTTGTCTGCATTGCCAAGTCTCAGTGGACCTTGTGCTGAAGTAGATTTGCTCATTTGTAAGGTTTTTGTCTCTAGTCCCTGCTATGATTAAAAAATTTGAATTCATAGAGATTGTATGATTAGTTATGTCCTGAAAGTCTAATGTGTTGTATAGTGATTGCTTCAGGACAACTTTGTTTGCTTGGCTGGTTTTGTTAGCATGAGTCCATGGATTCTGCTTGCCAAAAGAAAGGAAGAATGTTTTTCCCCACATTTATTGATGAGATAAGGTGTTTTAAAATATAGTCTGAGAATTAACTACCATGCAATGCTTGATAAACGTAATGCTAAGAGGATGATGAATCATCTTCTGCCTGTTTCCTAGCTGCTTCCTTGTTATTTTGTAGTATTCCTTGTTAATCAGCCAGATGCCTTCCCCATGAGTCCAGTGTTGCCACAGAAGTGGGCACAGCTTTTGTGTGCTGAGTTGTGGCCCTTGACTAGCTGTGATACATTGATGTTGTGTTTAGAGGAAGAATCAAATCCTGACTCATACTGCATTCTCTATACGTTCTTTTCCTGGTTTTTACCTTTCCTGAAGATGTGCCGCGAGTGTATGTCTTTGCTGTTACAGTCAGCACACACGCATGCATCATTACAAACTGGCCACCTGCCACAGAACTCTCCTCACCCTTGCTGTTGATCAGCGTAAGGTTTCTGTGGATGCCCAGCGTGCTCATGTGCTTTTGTGGAGGACATCACAGGATTCTGTACAGACCTTTACCTTTATCCAATCACAGCATCCATGGGCAGCGGATCTTCGTTATAGGCTGTTTCTCCCTATGAGGATGGCACAGAAGGAGTTAGAGAAGAATCTTAAGGATGATGTCTGTAGTCCTGTGTCTTCAACACTGCCTGTTCTCCATGAGAGATGGAGAAAACTAACTATATACCTACTTTCTTTAAGCTAATAACTTTTTAAATTATAAATAAAATTATTAAGCCTTGTACTCAAGGACAATTATTACTTTTATAGATCATTTTGTAGATTTTAAATCAAAGCTCAATCCTGGTAACTTTTTTTTTTTGGTAATGCATCAATTTGTTTGCAGATGATGGACTTGAGCCCAACACTGACTTTAGGGCTCACTGGGTACATGCAGTCTTCCTGTCTTCAGGAGGGTTTCTGATGGGCTGAGCCTGTAGGTGGAAAAGGTGATTTATATACGAATAGCATGTATTTCTGAAGAACTCAGAGTGCCTTGTACAATTTTTCTCTGAATTTCTATTTTGAGGTTTATAACTGAGGGACCAAGTAGATAGGGGGCTTCCTTGTCTTGAGTGGAGGTCGAGGCTGTGATGCCTCCAAGGTCATGGGACCTTATGGAAAGATGAGAAAGCAGTTCTCCAGATCTGAATTCAGAGTTTGCCCGCATGTATTTGGATGAATGGTTTGTTCGTGGTTTGTGACAGTCTTCTCTTAAAGAATTTTCCGTTTGAGATGACCTTTTAGGCTATGAAAAATATTCATAGGATCTTGGGTTGCCTGAATTTGTATCAAATTGTAGGAGTTAGTATTCCCTTTGAACACATCCCTCTACACCTAGCAAGAATTAACATGTTGGCTGAGTGCCCTTCCTAATTCTCGTATTTACAGCGTAAGAGAATAGGTGTTTACGTGAATTTCTCCCCTTTAGTGTTGAGTCCTAATAATTTGGAATGTTAGATCTTCTTACCTCTTTTTGTTGTCTTATAGTAAGATACATACAATACATCATGTGTATTGTACACATCTGTGTAGCAATAGGTCAGGTTTAGAGTTCTGTATCTATAGATAAGAAATGACTTAACATATCCATGAGGTGTTCATTCTCACCAACCAGTGTGAGCATCGCTGTACTGACTCTGAAGTCCCTACCGCTTGTCTTCCGTACTGCCTCCCACGTGGGTGCTGTGATTGAAGAAAGGTGTGCACTGGGGAAGGCAGCTTCCTTCCAGGAGACCAGGCTTCAGTCTACAGGTTGTTAGAATGACCTTGGAATGATAGATGGTTATTTCAGGCTAGCGAAGTGTCCATCCTTCCCATGGATATATGAGTCCTAAAAGATGGTGTGGATCTGTTCAGACATTTACACATGCATTTCTGTGCTTGTGCAAGCTAAGGTTCTGAATTAACCAAGATTGACACTGACTAAAATGTGGCTAAAACTAAAAACGTAGGTAGGGCTGTTGGTCCACAAACGCAGGTAAGAAATAGTTATCCTTGGTGTGTGGGCTCAACTTCTCAATGTTTTGTCTTCCCAGGCAGTTTGTGTCTGGGTCTAGAGCAGAGGGCTTCTGACAGTGGCCTGGAGAGTGATTGTTGACTCTGCTGTGGGACTTCAGGTCTCTTTCATTTCTGAAGACTGTCCTGCCAATCTCTCCTCCAGCTGTTCTTGCTAGGAAGTGATTGCTTTTGTTTTTAGAGGAGCATCAAGTAATAACTCCTGTCCTTGGCTCAGATCCAGTGGGCCTCATTTCCAGGGCTTCCTTTCCACTGGCTCCAAGGATCCATCATTATCTTGCACAGAGAGGGAGGCTGACCAGGGCTGTGTGTCCTTACCTCTTAGAGATGTCACCATAAGAAATTAGCAGAGACCCTTCACTTTGTGAAACTCCCAATTAAGAATGGATCTCTGAGTTAATTGGTTCTGAGCATGGGGTTAAAAGCCTTGTCTGGGGGTGGTTCTGAATCCTTAAATTCCTACACTGGGACTCTTTCTCTGTTGCAAGTGCATGATCTTCTCATCTCTTTGAATGTCATGTAGTGTAATCTATGGATGAGTCTTCACCATATAAATCAGCCTTGTCGTTAACCCATTGAGAGATTAGGTCTTGCATCTTCTTGTCTGACTGGTACTACAGTACTAAGATTGCTTCATTCCCTCATATCACACCTTCATGGGAGGTATGATTGCAAGGATACCACATAGGTGTCTGTTAGTGATAGTTCACCATTCCCTAGGTGTGCAGGAGACCGTTCATTCCTGTTAAACCATGTGGCTGCACGGCCTGTTGGTGCACAGTTTTCTAAGAAGTGATGAAAGCACCAGTGTTTCAGTATTTTTAAAGTCAGGAAACAGTAGTGAGTTCTCACAGGAGCCCCTTTGAGATGATGGGGTCATGTGATGCAGAAAGGCTGGTTTCTGCCATTAAGGTGGTGAAGTTGGAAATTAGCTGGTACAGAGAGAAACACTTGGGCTGTTATGTTCGAGGCTGGTGCAGAAATGACAACTCGGGACTGAGACCCTTCTCGTGAAGATCACTTGTCGCACTGTCTTGAACACCGTAGCTGCTCCGCTCGTGAGCTGAGGTTCTGTGTAAGAGAGTTGTTAGTGCCAAGTCCCACACTTAGTCATGTGTTTTCATTTAAAGTTCTCACTACTGATTGATCTTTTAACAGTGTTGTGAAATCGATGCAAAATGCTTCTGTCTCCACTCCTTTATAACAGGCAAGGTTCAGTTTGCGTGTAAGCCACCCATTTTCCTAGCAACCAGTAGCTGTTGCCCTGTAGCCTTTGCTGAGAAACGAAGGAAAAGACATAGTGTGTGTCATTACTCAGCTCATGCACTTTACTCTTTGGAGGAGCATGTATCTGCAGGCTCTGTGGGTGGCCTGATTCCTCTAAGTGTACCCCGGAAGGCCGAGGAGTTCTGTCTGGCATGCTGCCCTCCTCCCGCCCCCCGCCCCCAGGTAGAATATGTCTAAAGACTCTGCTAGGGATTTTCTGGACAGCACAAGTTGACAGTATATACCCACAGCATAATTAGATGTATTTGCCCTATTTTCCTAGGGCTGCTGGCTTTATAAATTTATATGTAAATAATACACACACAAATTTAATGTTCAGTTTATTAGTGTGAAAGCAGAATGTCATTAGTATCTCATGTGCATGTCTGTGTGTGTGTAATTGGAAACAGATGGGCATACTGAAATCTTGGAATGGCAGTTGCTAGTGTACAAGGTTTTCCACAGTATAATCAAATTTTGAGGCTTGTGTTTAGGTTGTAGGTAACTTTATGCTTGCCAGTGTTGATCTGCTAGTTTGCACCTGTCCCTTTCTTAGCCATAGCTTCCTATGCTTTTAGCTTTTATTGTAACTAATGAAGAAAGCTAGTAGAAAGTAGACATTTACATGCTTTTATATGTAGTTTTTGGTTCACAGAAACAAGGCAATTTTAAGTATATATAGAGGCTTAATGTTATTTATTCATCTTACTTTGCTTTTACATCTATAATTAAAACTTTAAAGTTACATTGTAATTCTGAGTATATTTTTAGAATGTCTCTGTAGTTTGTTAAGGACATCTGAGCACTCGTATTTCCATGTGTAAAGAGAGGCTAAAGGTTCATAGAAAGCACAACACTGTTCACGTGTCTCCACTTGTAAAAAGCACAAACCTAATAGCATTCTCATTAACCCACAAGTGCAAGTCATAAGCCCACCAAGCCGTGTCCCAGGGTTGTAGGGACCACCACAGTACCAAAAGGCTGGACAGGGAGACTGCTGTCCAGCTGGTCTTGAGAGATGAGTCTTGTGTTTCACTGTTTGTGCTGCTCTGATGGGGAGAGCTCTCAGCTGCTTCTATCTGGGGGTTTTAGGGAAGTGAGATCTGTGGACACAGACCCACAGTCTGAAACTCAACTGGGACAATGGGGTTTCTGGTGGGCGGGCAGGTGACAGCTTTGTAAGTCGTAGTCATTGGAATGCTAAAATCTTGTCTAGAAGAAGTGTTACTAGTTTTCAGCAGTGCTCTACAAACCATGAAAAATTTACACTCAATAGTGCAGATACTATATTGATCTTGCATAGGTTTACATGAGGTGGCGTTAGCTTTGTGTTCTTTATGTGCTTAGCTGTACCTTTTAGTAGAGAGTTGGATCTCTGTGTTCTGAACATCAAACTATTTCTGGACAGACTCTATATGACTACTGAGAATTGTTTAATGTGTTCGGTTAGCTCCTCAAGACTAGATGAGTGGAAAGCTGTGGGTGTGCATGCAGAAATAAAGATGTATTTCCTCCCCCTCAGCATTGCCCTTTCCCCTGGTTTGCTTTACCTCCAAATAGTCCCATGGTTACCAAGAATGAAAATGAGCCGTCTAAGTTATGGCTACATCTTCAGATACAGCTCTCAGAAAGAGAGCGCCTCCTCTGTTTGGGCATTTTTCTTCCTAGGGAAACCTTATAACAAAGACTGTGGATGACATAGACTAATGTGACCTAAAAAAAAAAAAAGACAAAGTCTTGGTATGTAGTATATATTAGAAGAGTTCACATGAACTTGGATGGTGAGATTTCTCCTGTGTGTGCGCCTACAGCAGCATTTTACAACAGGTAACCTGGAGGTTGCAGGGAGGGTGCGGGTTGGGGGGAGAGCTGAGGGAGAGGCTGTGAGGAATTTCCTTGACTAGCAATATGAGACAGTGTAGAGCAGTTAACTTTTGACCTATGTATTCTGTACCTTTAAGAGAGTTTAATACAACTTTTTGAAATGCTTTTTAAAATTTCGTTGACACAAATGATTTTCATTTATAATTTCATGGAAAGAAAAGTAGTCTTGATGTAAATATGTATAATTTCCTGATTTCACTGTGAGAACTCAGACTGTTGAGTGGCAAACAGATCACCAAGTCTTTTGCTCATGGACTGCTCTGTGGGGTTATTAAGATGTAAAAGCTTTATTATTGTTATTATTTTTTTTAAATAGCGGCATACTGCATTAGTGTCTGAGGACGGTATGGAGCCGTTCCTCTGCTACCCTTGCTATTCTGGCTTCAGTCTGTGAGCACCTGCCAAGTTCAGACCCAGCAGGGGCTTGTCTTTCCCTGTGTGGACGCCGCTCTTTGTCTGGAACTGTTGGTGATCACCATATGAACTGGTAGGCTTTTCCGCTTTGCTTTTCTTTTTTGACAAAATGGGTATCAAAAATAGTTGCTGTGCAAAAGTTAGTAGTCTTCTTCAAGAAGAGTAATTCTTTTTCTAATAATATCCTGTGAAATTGCTTCATTCGTTCCTTTATTTCTAAGCCAAATGCCAGCGGAACACTGCTGCTTTTATCTAAAGAATTTTGATATGTAAGTATTAATGCATTTTAAAAGATGTCTGCTTTGAGAAATGTTTTCCTGTGTACTGCCTGTGGGAGCTTTGCCCACACTCCTGGCTCAGAGACCCGTCAGTACACTGGGCCGTGTATTATGTGCGTGGATCATTTCATCTGGTATTGTAGACCAAATATGGCTATAATGGAATTTGTGAACATTAGTTTGTTATTGGTTAGCTTTCAATTATTTCCAGTTTACTCTCTGTTGTCCTCAGCCTCTTTTGTTTTCACGTTTGACTAATAAGGTCCATTTCATTGTGTAAGGCTTTAGTTTCAGAGAAATCAGAATTTTCTTCCATCTTGAAAAGAAAACCGTTAAACTGTAAATTTAAAGCTATTAGCTACTTGTGACAGTTCTAACTTGCCTATACTGTGTACAACTGATTTTTACAATTGTAGACTTGTATGATCTTGGTTTACTGTGTTGTGTTACTGTTGTTTAAAAATGGCAAAAAAAAGTCAATCTGCTAAAGAGTCGTCAGTCTTCGTTGCTGACCGCAAGCCCTCTGTTCTTTGTGTACGTGTGTTATTTTGCCAGCTGCTGCATTAGCCTTCAGAAGTATTTGAAAACTTAATATGAATACATTTCTTGCAAAGTCCGTTCCTTTCTGTGGTATTTTGTCCGGTAGCTGAAGTGTAATAATTATTTTATGGAAATGTTAGCACTTCTGTACAAACTTTGAATAAAATGAAAACTTTACTCTTCTGTGACTTTTTCAGTGTAAATGTCTGTCCCCAGATTCAGTGTCTCACTCCACCTGAGGCCCTGCCGACTTGGCTCTTGCGTACTTTCCGAATGCCCTCATGCTAGTATTTTTACCACTTCAGCTGTCATGTGTCAGCACCGACCCATGGGTACTTATATGCAAAACATGGAATAAATAAGAATGTCCGTGGGTGTTTCCTAGTGGTTTCAAAATCACTTCAGGTTACAGGGAAGTTACCCTAAGACAAGGGCATGTAGGAATTGTCTTCACCCCCGGTTGACCAGAGTTCGCATTGCCATGTTTGCTTTGCAGAATCATCTTGATCTTCCCGAGAGAGCCGTTTTCCCACATTACTCCCTTTAGAGTTCTTGGGCGCATTCTTAAGGCAAGGACAGCAGTCTAGGAAGTAACAGGGAGTGTTTAGTCCAGAGACCTCAGATGTTGCTGGTTAGCAACATTAACGAGAAGTCATTTAGAGGTTGGATGCCTTTAGCTTTGTGCCTCTTGTTTCCCTTGATCTGGGACAAATCCTTGTCTCCAGCCCTATGTTTGAGGTCTGATGCTGTGAATGCCCCACAACTTGTGATCATAATGTTTCCACACCATAGTGAACGGTAGTGTGTCTCAGCACCTAGATTAGTGCCCGGGTGTGTTGTTCACAGCATGGGGCAGGAGCACACCATAGCGAGGGTAGTGTGTCTCAGCACCTAGATTAGTGCCCGGGTGTGTTGTTCACAGCATGGGGCAGGAGCACACCATAGTGAGGGTAGTGTGTCTCAGCACCTAGATTAGTGCCCGGGTGTGTTGTTCACAGCATGGGGCAGGAGCACACCATAGCGAGGGTAGTGTGTCTCAGCACCTAGATTAGTGCCTGGGTGTGTTGTCCACAGCATGGGGCAGGAGCACACCATAGCGAGGGTAGAGTTTCTCAGCACTCAGGTCACCGCCCTGTCGTGTTGTTCCATTGTGGGTGCTTGGTCACGGTGCTGTCCAGTAGCTCCACTGTCGAGCTGTGTTCCCTGATGATAATAAGTAGTTTTGGGAGGTAGTCTGAGGCTCCGAGAGCACTGACTGGTTTCTTGTCAAACTGGACCCCTCGTTTGAGCATCCACTTGGAAATTTTGCTTGAGTTGTAGCTGACAGCTCAGAATGGCTTGTCAGTATGGAATATTAATTAGTTTACGCAGTAAGTTATAGGCCACTACTGATAGTTTTTTGTTTATATGTGTCCAGATTTAGCGAATAGGACCGTCATAGAAGAAGTTTTTGTGTTCTTTTTGACATGGTTCCATCATTGTTTGAACAACCTCTTTTTAGTATAACAGAACTTTCTTGGCTCATCTTGCTCTTTCTCTATCCTAGTTGGGTCAAGCATCTGGCAGGAAGTAGTTTAAGTGTGCTCACGCAGAGAGAATTGCACCATTTTACCCTTTAATATATAGGGCATTGTCTGCTGGCTCCAATTCTTTTTAATTTATCTATTTGGTATGTGCGCACATGCCTGTGGAATCCTGGCCTTGTCATTGGCTGTGCTCCTCAGCTGTTGGTATGTGCGCACACATGCTTGTGGAAGCCTGGTCTTGACATTGGCTGTGCTCCTCAGCTGTTGGTGTGTGCGCACACATGCCTGTGGAAGCCTGGCCTTAACATTGGCTGTGCTCCTCGGTTGTCTACGGCTGTCTACGAGGCCGAGTCCCTCCTGAGCCTGTGCTTACTAACTGTAGTTAGCTGGCTTGTCCAGGATCCCCGTCCCTGCTGGTTCAGTGCTGGCATTGCCGGTGGCCACATCGTCTGCCCAGCTTTTACATGTGTCCTGGGAATCTGAACTCGAAAAGTTGATAATACCGACCCACTTGTCACATTTACTCTCAACTCTGTAGAATTAAATGGCTTTTTATTTGCTTTTATTTAGTGTTTGGCTGAATATAGAATTGTAAGTTGGGAAACTTTCAGAACACTAGAAGCTAGAAAAATAGTGGAAATTTGGAAGCCTATTTTTTTCTAGCTTGTATGTTCCATGTTATAAAACTTCATAATTATAAGTTTTGCTGGAAGTTGCTAGCCCCAGGTGGGCTCTTCGAGTGTGGCAGCACAGTTCTGGGGTATGTGTGTGGGGGGGCTCTTTGTTTAGCCCTTGGAATGCTACACTTAATTTCTTCATTCCTAATTTTTAGGTCTTTGCCTCTTTCTCATAGGAATTTCTGAACTATATCTTCTAGCTTTTTTGTGAACCAATTTAAGCAGCCTCTGTCAGCTTTTCATTTTTAGAGCTCCCTGTGCCTGAGTCCTGTGACATCTGTGTGTGGCTTCTTGTCGGCTGAGCACTGGCACTCTTGCCTGTGTCGCTTCCAGACAGCTTCTCTCTGCCCATGCTAGTCTTTCTCAGTGTGCGCAGGTCTCAGGCTGTCCTGCTGTCTGATGCGGTGAACAGTAGCAGAGGCGATGCTGTCTGCCTGGCTTTGCCAGCTTCATAAACTGAAAGCTGTGGCTGGAGACTCTGAGCTCTGAGTAAAGCGCTTCCCTAGTGTGAGGCCCTGAGCTCCACCCTCAGGGCACAGGGTTTCAGAATTCACTACCTGGCAGCCCTGCTCAGCACAGTGCTTGTGCTTCCTGCCCATAGGCTACCCTCTGATGGAGCCCCCCAGAGAGTCCTGCATGCACATCTTGGGATCTACCAACTCCATGCCTTCCTCTCTGACTTGTCCCTCCTTTCCAGAGGCCCAGGGCTGAGGTCTTTGTGTTCGACTGATCTTCCCTGATGTAGGGTTCCTGCCTCCTCCTTTGCCTGTCTCTTTCCTCTCCCATCCCCCCACCCCTAGAATGTGTATCAGTGTATACTGTTGTGTACTGTGTGTGTGGGGGGGGTCATGCATGCTGCAATAAAGCTAAAGCCAGGGTGTCTCTGTGAGTTCAGCCTTTGAAGCTGAAGTCTCCGGAAGAATGCTGACCACTAAAAGCAAAGCTGGGGTGTGCAAGTCTTTTTGTCCTCTAGAGTACCCAACTGTGAAGACTGATGTCTCTTACCCAGCCAAGCCTTTTACTGTGGCGCTTGACATGCGTAGTGCACAGAGCCACACAAAGCCACACAGATGGAGTGTGGTGATCATCAGTTTTCACTGGATTCTATACATTTCTTTTTGACATTGATTTGACAAATACAAATTCTCCCAGTCAAGTTCCTCTGAACCCATTTTTGTCAACTGATTATCTTTATTTTATCAGTGTCTGCTTAAGATGCCACATTTAGTAAATGGTGGGTGAGTCCAGCGGCACCACAGCTCACACCCACGCGCCTGTGATGTGCATCTAACGTTTTCCTAAAGGCCCATTGCTGCCTGCGCGCTAAGTAGTACTTCATTATTACCCTTAGGGTTTTGTTGTTATTGTTTTGTTTTGATATTTTAAACAGTAATATCAGCAATGAAATCATACATATTCAAAAAGTAAACAACAAAGCTCCCGCACATCAGCATGGCACCAAATAGACCGCAAAAAGGACACGTGTTTATGGTAGGGGAGCCAAAACGGTGCGGCATTGCCTTGTTCTGTTTCAACTGGGCATGTGTGCAGCAGGCTAGTGACCCTTATTTTTCAGCACCTTGCCTATGTGCAGATCTACAAATAAGGATTTGGGGTTGCAAACACATTTTCTAAATAACTGACTTGCATTGAAAAGCAGACACATCCATATGGCAATAGCACACTGTCAGTCTCCCGCCCTAATATTCATTCCACTCTCAGCAAGTCCCTGTTTTAGGGAGTTCATCTAATGACCCCATAGCTCTGGTTTTCACTCTGAAGTAGTTTTTTTTTCCATCCTCCATTGAAATCAATGCACTCCTAAGTTTTAGAATTTGGTGTAATGTGCTCCATCCTCTGAGTCTTTGTCTTCATTTGCTTTCTGTCACTGCAACAGAATAGCAGAAACTAATTTATGACGGAGAGAGCTTCATTTGACTCATGCTGTGGTAACTGGGAAGTCCAAGAGCATGGTGCTAGCGTCTCACTGCCACCTCCCATTTCAGCATGTGGAGGACCTCGTTGAGTCCTACAGGACGTGGGACCATAAAGGAGTGAGGGGACTGCAGTGTCGCTTGTGTGGTAAGCCTCTAGCCATGAGTGTGCCCGCTGTGAGTGTGCCCGCCATGAGTGTGCCCGTCGTCTCCCGGTGCTCCTTCTCCATGTGGTAAGCCTCTAGCCGTGAGTGTGCCCGCCGTGAGTGTGCCCGTTGTCTCCCGGTGCTCCTTCTCCATGTAGTAAACCTCTAGCCATGAATGTGCCCGTCATCTCCCAGTGATCCTGCTCCAGATACCTTCAGCATAAATATTGGGACAGTGTTTCCCACACATGCAACTTGGGGAACACATCTGTCCTTAGCAGGTGTGCAGCTCAGGACACGAATTCCAGATCCCTTACCATCGTAGTCAGTCTTTGTGGATAGGGCCTGGGGAGTGAGTAGTGCAAACTGCCAGGGAACTCACTCTCTCTGTTTGAGTTCTGGAATTGCAGACATGGTCATGTCCCCTGTGAAGGTCCTTTACCACCTTCTTCCTTCCTGGCTAGACATCTAGGTGGGTGCCGCTCATTTTTCACAGATCTCTGACTTGGGTTTTGTACTCCAGATCAGATACTGCTAATGTGAAGCTGGCACTGATTAGAAAGGTACAGCACATATACCTGTATACATGGAACACACATGTCCCAGACAGACAGACAGACAGACACCACGACAAGTAGGTGCAGACATGAGGACCTCTGTTCTTTGACTTTCTTCCTTCCAGTTCCAGTGTCGCGTCCTGTGGCAGGCTCCCTGTAGCCTTGTTGTGAACTTAGGGTTTGCTAACTCTGTTTTCGTTGCTTTTCAGAATCTTGCAGTGCACACTAGGATTTGAGCATCTCCTGATAATGAGTGATAGTGAGGTTGGTTTGTTCTGTTCCATCCCAAGTAGCCCTGGAAACTGAAGACACGGTAACTCACTTTCTCGGCCTTCCTGGCTCCTCGTTGGTGACTTCTGGCTCCTGTACTCTAGCTCTGGTTTAAGTAAGGGTGTGCATTTGCTTTGCTTTGCGTTTCTGCCTTTCAGAAAGTGGGACTTGTTTCTTCTTTGCAGTGGAGGTCTTATTTCTTCTGTCTTCTGACTGTTTTGTCCCCTCCTCCTCCCAACTGGTCCACATAGTCAGAGCTTTTACTTCTCTGCCTTACATATCCATCAGACGTGCTGAACACTGTGCCAGCTCCTGCTCCTCTCCAGGGATGTGAGGGTAAGGTGTGAACTAAGCTTTAGTTCAGGAAGAGACACTCCCTCATGGGGTCACCGAGGAAAGGTACTCTTGTAGCTTCGGAAGTAGCTGAATCCCAGTGACCAACTTTATCCTGTAATTCTGGTATTTTTATGTCCTTGTGTCTGTCTGCCCTGCTTTCCGTGCTGGAAGAAATACTCTAAGTACCTTCTTTCCATCCCTTGACTTGAGCACCTCTGCCTTGGCCTAGCTGATGGTGTGGTAGTCTGCTGCTCAGCCAGATGGGTAGGCCTGTGTCCTTTAACCTTGCCTGCTTCTGAATCTAATAATGGGTTGTTTAAAAGGTAAAGAACAATTCTCTCAATACAGTCTTCTCATTAGTATTTTCCTAAACATGACCTTGGCATTTAGAAGACTCACAGGACGTAACTAGAATTTCCCTATGAATCTTTTGTTTTTGCTGTCAAAATCCTTTGTGGATTCAAACCTCCCAAGGCATCCCTCACACTCAGTGTTGTCCTCTGTGTGAAGCTGTTGAAGTAGGCAGTGAATACAGGGACTAGATGGTGCAGAGGCAGCAATCAGCAAGACAGCCTTGGTGACCTCTACCTGACCCCTGCTCTCCCATCCACTTCATGAGCTGCGGCTTTTCATTTACTTGCTGTCATAGTAACCAGGACTCCTGCCTGTCTTGCTGTCTCCCATCCTTTATTCATCTGGAAAGGGTTGAGGAAGATATAAATGGACCCGGCTAGAGGATCCTGGCTTTGGGAATGTTCTCAGAATAGTAAACATGGGCATCTGAGTTTTGGTTTTGTTTCCTGATGAAGTAGGAATGCCTGCTGGGACTACATTCTCCACTTTGCTTTCAGAGAGGACTGTAGTATCACCACGAGAAAGATTATTACCGCCTTAAAGGCCTCAGAAAAGGTCTCTGTCCATATGAGGCCACTCAGACCCCAAAAGAAAGATCTGTGTTCTCCCTCATGCAGATCCCAGTCTATGACGTATACATGTGCATACATGCATATACATAAACAGCTGTATGTGTGGGCACAGTATAGTGTAGAAAGGAGACCAAGGGGACTGTAGGTACAGGTTAACGTGTAGGAAGGTAACCAAGGAGGTAGCAGGTGCTAAGGAAGGACAAAACACAGGTAAAAAGGCTTGAGTCGTGATAGAGACTATAAAATAAAGCTAATTGTTTTTCTAGTTTAAATTTTTAATGGTTTTATATTGCATGGTGGATAAGTGGACAAAAGTGCATGTGCGTACGTACACACACACACAGGATAATGATGAAGAAGAGGAAGGCTTAGAGCCTTGTTTATGTGCTGAGGAGCGAGGTTCATAGAATACTGCCGATCTCACCTTTGCACCTGCAGAGAGCGGAGCATTTCAGGGCTAAGACTTGTTCTCAAAGTCAGTTGAAGTTTGAATTGACACATGTGGTAGAGATGGAAGTGTCTTTTTTCTTTATTCCAGACAGGGCCTTCTTAGCCCAGGCTAGTCTTTTTTTTTTTTAATTAAAAAGTTTCCACCTCCTCCCATTTCCCTCCCCCTCCCTTTCCAGTCCAAAGAGCAGTCA